>CM023357.1:1378266-1427323 GCA_013282895.1 Eriosoma lanigerum | reverse complement strand
AACTAGATTTAATTTTTTACCGAATGCACTCTCCTATTTGGGTAATGAGACCATTATTTTAACACGGACAACTGTGTTTAAAATAAAAATTATTATAATATCATAATATTATGTTTACAAAAATATTTATGTTTATATCATGTATATTTATATATAAGCCCTATAACGATAATACCCGTGATATCAAAGGTTATTTGATAAAATAAGGAAACGTTAAATCGTTGTCTTGTAAACTATAAGTAGGAAGTATCTTAGAGTACAACTTACATTGTATCTATTTTATTTAGAATAACGCCACAGAGCAATATAAAACAGTATTTTTGCAACTACATTTCGATATTATCATAGTTTACACGCAAATACAACGTTCTATTTAGGTATTCAAAACACAAACATTTTGTAATAATTAAACATAAACAAACAACGAATTCTCTACTATCTATTTGTTTTTATTCTCAATGAACCTAAACGAATGATATACTTTATATCTGTTAATTAATAGAATTTAATTGAGAATTATTATTATAGATTATTTATGCTGCAAGAGTAATTTTATATTTTTACATTAATTTTTGAAATTCAATTAATTTATCTCGTAATAATTTTCCTGGTCAAAAATCAAAATTATACATCCATATAATTGTTATATAATGTAATTTTTATTTTAAGTATGACCAAAGCAAGGAATAAGTTATTAAATTATATTATTATCGTCATACATTTTATACTTTTAGTCTTGCATACATATCTATTTATTTTCTTTAATTTTTGTATAATTATTATATAATACAATGATTGGTTGTGCTTTCAGTAGAAATCCGTATCATCCTGGTACTTTATTAACCTCATTATTCAAATGTCTCAAAACCTTTTTTTAAGGAGATGAAAAACTACCAAAAAATGTCAAAAAATTGGCAAAATTACGATTTCCATAATTTTTAATTCTTTATTCTACGATAACTAATTACGTAGGGACTTGATGTTTTAAAATTTCTGAGTACTAACATTAATTACATACAAGTGTGGTAAAAATTTAGAACTGAATAGTTGATTATTTGCCAATATTATTTAGGGCTTTTATCTTTTGTCGAAAAGAAAAGAAATTAATATTACCTACATATTGGGTTTATGGGTTCGATAAATTTATAGAAATAAATTTTATAGAAAACTATACATATTACGAAAGTAAGTCTTATTTACTCGTTAGTCTTACTTAAAAACATATTACAAACACAAATCATTTTTTAAGAACACTAAGTATTTGCAGTTTTGACATGTTTTGCACTTCTTTTGAACTAATATGTTTGTACAAGTATTTGAATAGTTGTGTACCTACTATGCATCTATATGCTGTAAAACATTTATAAAACCTTTACCTATAAATCAACCTCATGTTTACATACACATTTAATACGAAATTATAAAAGGAAGAACATTTCATTGTATTTATTATTTTATTTTTATTTTATTTTCATATACTAACCTTAAGCAATTAAAAAAAAAAATATGTTTGTTGCTCCGTATTCTTTTATATTTTTTGTAGTGATTTCTAATGTATATTTTATGTCTGAAATAACAGCAACTAATGGTAATGTATAATATAATATTTATAATTCATGTTAGTTATTCATCATTATTTCTAATCTTATTATTATATAATAATAAATATATTTTAAATTTAACTGAGTAACGCTCAGAATCGTTGTTTTTTTTGATATGCAATATTATTAGGTACATTCAAATCTTAATTAGAATATTTTAACATTTCACAGTTTACCTTTCTAAGGACCAAAGGTCAAAGGGGTCCAGGAGAAACGCCCATATTTAGAATTATTAGCTACCCGTCTTTTTTGCAAGTTAACTTTGTAGAACCCAATTCCACATAAGTACGACACACATAGCTTCAGAGGCACTGTCGTCATTATATGCTATTGCATGTACAATTAAACAAATAATTAAGAATAATTACAAATAATTCATTATAGTAAAACTTTTTTTAAGATTCTGTTTATAAATCATTTTTAAAACTGTTATTTATTATTAATCAAGTAATGATTATTGTATGTTTTTCCAGATTTTTTAAAAATGTTTAAATCAACTATAATTAAAGGTAATAATATTCTATAATTAAAAAATATTAAATTAGAAATGTTTCTAAATGAATGATTTTTAAAATGTTTTGAAAATAAATATAGACTTATTTGTTTTTTGCTTTTTGAATTATAGAATTTTAATACATTTAATGTTGTTCATTCTAACATCAGTACAAATTTTTATTTTATATCAAATATTTTGTACTAACAATATAATATTTTTATACCCTTAATGATTCAAAAAAATATTTATTTTCCTTACAAAATGTTATTTTTTTAAAACATGTTTATAAAAAAAAAGAAAACACAAACCTAAATGCGATTGTTGAATACTAATAAACGAAAGAATGTAATGTTATTGAAAAACAGAACTTATTACATCTATTTTATAATTTTTTTTTTTTTTTTTTAATTATGCAGATTTTCCTAGCGTTGGTATGTTAATAATATTTCAGTGATTAAAAATTAATTACAAATTATCCCCCCTATACTAACTATTTCATTATAATGCAATTTTACATTTAGTGGACTGGTTTCTAATCCTAACTAATAAGTTGGATATAGAATCATATATTATACAAAATTAATTATATTCACAAGAAATTGTACTTATCGATTTTCAAAGCTTTTAAAATCAATATAATAATACCATATTTCCTAGAATAAATAATTTTGAAAGACATTCAATAACTACTTCCATATTATTATAGTACTATTAATATTAATACATTATTAGAGTAAAATATAGTTAACATTTATTTTTAATTATATTTAAATTGTGTGTGTACGACATAAAATTCAGAAGTAAAATTATAGTAAATCTTAAGAATTTAAGATAGGTACAAACTATACAATTATAATTTCGGTAATATTCCTAATAGTTAAATTGATATTACACAATTTTTTCGTTGAAGTACTAAAGCGGAAACACTTCCTCAACTTATTACTATAATGTGTTACATTCCATCTAAAAGTATAAACCATTACCGCGTATTTTAATAGACGATTTTGATGTATTTTAAAAATCAAAGCGTGACGATTCACCATCTAGTATTGTTTTGATAAAAGTTTAATGTTCAATGAACACGAATTACAATCTCAATTTACATTATTCAGAGTAAAATTTCGCTGCTTATGCTTGCGTATTTTATATAACGTGATAAACATGATTATAAACGTACAACGCACAACAGATAATGTTCACAGTGTTCAATCACTAAATATTGGTCGTTTGTTGACATTGTGTGTCGTTTTGATGTCTTACTCTTTTTTGGTAATTAATTTATGTATTTGGGGTTTTTTTTTTTTTTGTAGAGCACCATGAACCTTACAAATTATATGTTTTCTTGAAAAAAAATGGTAATGGATATAATGTTGAAGAATTATAATATACTATTATATGATTAAATATATTAAAAAGGGAATGAGCGGAATATTTTGGTGTAATGTAACATTTTCAGCGAAACAGACCACTCTAGTGTTTTTTTAACTGTATTGTGCAACCGATAAATATGAATAATTACAAATGTTCTAATATAACAATGTATCAATAGATATTATAAATGAACTAAATAAAAATGGAAAAGAACCAAGTAATGTATTCAATCTCATTGATTTTAAGTTTTATAAATTTTATAATGAAATATGTTAGGTTTACCTCTCTCATAAGCTTTTTTTCAGATGGTTTATTTGTACGCACACGTTAAGAAATGATGAATCGAATGTCTCTATATTAGAATAAAACCAGTTAGCACCAGCGATTTTTCTCCTATAAATAAAATTTGTCATCCTCATTGTCTTCTAGCCGAAAGTATAGCATAAGATTTCTCACGTTACCCACATGTTCTTTGTCGGTTAATGAAATCATATGTAGTTGGAAAATATTATTTTTTTTTATTAATAGAAAATAAAATATTTTTTAAAAAGAAGTTTTCTGGTAAAACATATATATAAAAGTTCATAATTTGCTATAAATATATATTCTCAGATAAATTTTTCTTTGGAAATATATCAAGTATGAAAACATATCATAAAAACTGTTTAATGGAGAAGCAAAAGTCAGCTTGACCTCGGCGAAAAGTAACATGAACCATTTATAGCATTTTCTAGTTGCCCTACACACTAAGCCGCATTAATCTTGATATTAGAAACATTAAGATTACCTACAAGCTAATCAAATGATGGCGATTTTGTAGTCTCAGGACAAGAAATCTCCGATCCTAAAATTTATGAAGTGATGATCAGATGCATTGTCAATTTGTGATTTGCACACTCTTTGTCGTTTTTTTTTTTTTTTTTTTTGAAATCTTAATGTTACTATCATAACGTCGACATTCGATTTTGCACATTTGCCCGTAGCTCTAGTCCCTTCGTTGATGATAACCATTTTAAAGACAACAATCATCTTAACGAAGTCTCCATCCTTTTACAATTAACTCAGTTACATAACGTAATATTTAAATTACATTTCACATATCAAATATCGTAGTAACTTAACATATACTTAAGAGCGTTATTGTAGAGACATAGACACTGTACACCACAAAATTACCATTTGACTTCACTGCTACATACTCCCTGTTTCTGTCCATGAGTTCAAGACTTAAGATACTGCCAAACACTACAATTGATATAGGCGCGGCGCATGGTCAACACATCATCTTCACTATTCTTTAAGCTGTGAGTATCTGACGCTAGTAATACGTCAATTCCTTCGTCAACTACATGGTAAGTCAATAACTTTGGAGCTGACTTACTAGATTCACTTGTATAAATCGTATCATCAGATTGATCCTGGGCCAGCCGCCTAAAAAGAGTTAATCTAAAATGCAGATAAACATTGTTGAACGGCTGTCAGCTTTAATCTTCTCCCGGGCTATGTGTCCACAATTCTCTTCTAAAATGCTGGGTCTGCAAGAAGTTTGTCAATTTTAGGCGATGAGTCTGTACCACATAAGCAGTTATTGATCAATAAAATGCTTTTAATAATTATCAGATATAAATTCTAAATAAATTCTCAGTAAACAATTATAAGTCAAAATATAAATAACTTTTATAAGTTATAATATACATGTTTAAAATTTAAAATTAGGTAAGTATATAGTTTCTTAAATAATTATAATGTTAAAAAGTTAACATATACACCAATTAATTTAATTTAAAATTTTGGATTTATTCTATATGTCACAGATAAAGATAATATCCAAACATTAATTTATGAAGGTAAAGAATTATATATAATTGTAAATAAAATATTATTTTTTTTTACATATTTAAACATCAATGTTCATGACGCAACTATAATAGCTACAAAACTAATGTGAACAATTTAGTAGTATACCATTATTAGTATTTAGAAGTATTCCATTAAGTTTATTATTATAATTTTACGGATAAGCATTAACATTGTGAAACCTTACAAGAAATCTATACATTTAATTAATATTAATCGACTGGAAAATAATATTAAGTAACCCCAAATTGATGTGTTGTCTTGTATAATTATATATATATAGATTCTAAGTTTATATATTATTTTTTAATTTTAAATTTTACTTAATATAATGATAAACTTGACAATTCTTAACAAATTAATGTTGTATGTATTACATTTTTTGTGCGTCTAAAAGGACAGTTTTGTGTACCTATTGCTATAATTCATAACCATATTTCTGCATTTTTGTATGCTGTTTGGTAAATATTATTTGCACAATATAATTTGGAATGGAAATTAGTAATTCTCATTTCTAGAGTGATTGTTTACTTTAACGACCAGTCTGATATCTTGATACGGAGCACTATTTTTTATACTACAAAATAGTATAATAGCGATTAAATTTACCTATATGTATTACGTAAATGTAGTTTTTTTCCATAATTAAATTCTACATTTAATTTAAAACAATGTAAAATCCAAATGATTATCCAAATTTAGGAGAGCAATTTCAAATTTCAAATAAAATTTATTATTTTGATTTTTAGTAATAAAAAAAGGCTATACGGGTAAGTATAATTTATAATTAAAATAAATTAAAGATTTCAAAATATTATTTATAATAATATAAATATCTAAAAATATTTCTTTTGGCAATATTAATTACAATTTATTTTTATGTTATGACATAACTATGATTATTATATTATTAGTCCTAATACATTTTTATATTAATTTAATTTAGTAATAAAAAAATATTTAAAAATGTACAGTAGAGCATTTAATTTACATATTCATAAATACTAAATGTAAAACACAATTTATAAGGGAGGACAAAAGCGATCAATTATTTATAAAATTATGTTTAAATAAAATAAACAAAAAGAATCTACGTTTTCACGTGTTGGTTCTCGAATATCGAATATCAATCAACACCTCCGTCCATACACGTAAATTTAAAGGTATTTGCATATCATTTGTGAAGTCCCGGAAGTCGTGGGTCGTCGGGATAGACTGTTGCGATATTAATTATCATTATATACAATCAAGTCAAAAAGGTACAATAAGTGATAATATAAATGTCCATTTAATGTTAAGATTTATTTAATACATTTATTGAATTTTTCATATAAATTTTTTACTAACATGAAATTTCAATGACGATTTAGATAGCGGAAACAACACGTTGTTATTCACTGATTATATTTGTTTGGGTATGTTATATTATTTAATATTATTTGAACTTTTTAATATTGATTCTATGAGATAATACTATAGGATATTATTAAGGTCATTAATTCTCGATGTTTACTTTTTGCTGACGATTCGAAAATATTTCGAATTATTGATTCATAATTTTATGCTACTTCAAAATGATCTATATGTTTAAATGATTGGTGTCTTATAAATTATTTATTTTTTAATTTATCGAAATGTAAAGTTATAACCTATAATAAAAAAAGTACTATCGAATCCTATATATATTATTTAAATGGTATTAAACTAGATACGTGAAAACATAAGAGCTAATGGAATTTCATTATTTTATAGTGGAACATCCTATAGCAAGCATGCGAATGGAGTAGGTTTCTTAGTAAATGACGAACTATTACCTTCTATAAAGAAATTCACTTCAGTAAATGTTCGAATCTGTAATTTTCGTATAGCCAGTAAACAATATGGGATTATATTAATGCGTGTATACTCACTCACAGAAACCGGTGAAGATGACTTGAAGGAAATATTCTATGACGAATAAGGAAGTGTGCATAATGGTCTATCAGTGTCACTAAATAAAAATCATGTAGGAGACTTTAACTCCCAAGTGCGTCGAGAGACAATATATAAACTTACAATAAGCAATGAGATTTTAAATGATATGAGTAACAGAAACGGTACCAGATTAGTTGAATTCGCATTATCTATTGGCCTTAAAGTAGGAAGAAGTTTCTTTTCTTGGAAAAATATAAATAAATTTGCATAGACCGCATAAAACGGAATATGCCAAAAACCAAATTGACCACGTATTGGTTGATAACGTACATAGGTCATGTCTAAAGAATTTATGATCAAAAAGAGGAGGCAATGGTGACTCAGATCATTTCCTAGTGCTAGTTAAGGTAAAAAAAAAATATTATCAAATCAGTGAATAGCGAAAAATAAAAAAACTTATAATCTTAGATTCAATGTGGAAAAACTAAAAGATGAAAGCATACTTCAACGATTCCAATTGAGAATAAAGGAGGCACTGGATCTCCACGCAGATGGATCAATAAAGGAACTGGCAATACAAACTGCGTGGGGAATAATTAAGAACTCAGTTCTTGGGGTAGTAGATAACATTATTAAACAACCTTAGTTTAAAAGCAAAGTAATAGTTCAATCAAAGTGTAAAGAAGTCATTAAACTACGCAATAATGCTAGATTGCATGTAATTCAATTCCCAACTTAGTTAAATGCGGAGATATATAAAAAAAAAGGAGAAAAGAAGCACATAAAGTAATAAGACAGGAAATAAGGAAAATGGAAAATGAAAAAGGAAAATATTGAAAAATTGGAATCTTATAGATACAAGAATAAGTTATTTTTTAGGCAAAGTAATTTTTTTAAAAAATGGATATAAGCTAATAACGCAATTTATTGTAAATAGAAAAAGGTAGCAATTAACAAGTAGTAGAAATAATGCAGAGGAGTTTCGGAAATATTTTAACCAACTACTAAATAGTGAATTGACTAGTTTAAGCCAAGAAGAATATGACGACAAAGATAAATCAACAAACAACAGCTTATAGAACGAAGAAGTGGAACCAAGTAGAGCAGAAATTGAATTGATTATTAAATCACTTAAGAATAATAATGCAGCAAGAGATGAACGAATTTTTCGGAGAGCTAATAAAGCCAGGAGGTCTTAGGCTAACTGAAGATTTATATAATCCTAGTGGCACGTATGGCCCTCCTAAACGTTACTCATATACACGGCGATAGCTGCTGACAACAAGGTATTTTTCGATCTACGGCGATTGCCGACCACTGACAACCAATCATAGAGCCCGACTAGTCTGGCGCCTCAATATGCATTGAATGGAATAGAGTATATCTATTACCTTCTAATAAGAATACAAGATATATTGGAGCAAGTGATTGGAGATTACCAGTGTAACTGGTAGTGTTACTTTAGAAAGGGGAAGTCAACAATAGATCACATATTCACTTTACGGCAAATTATAAGTAAACATTATGAATAAAATAAAAATATCCATCTAGTGACTGTAAATTTTAAGCTAGCGTATGATAATATACTTAGGAGTAAGTTATGGAAAACTTAATAAATTTAAACTTCCCAACTAAACTAATAAACATAATAAAATTATGCAAAAGTAACACGGTTGGGGTACCAGGGGAGCTATCAAATCCTTTTGAAGTAAGTAAAGGTCTATGACAGGGTGATGCGTTATCACCGCTCCTATTAAATTTAGCGCTAGAAAGTGTGATAAGGATAATGTCACAACGACTGACAATGGAAGTTAATGAAAATTATACTCTACTAAACTATGGTGACGATATGATAATTTTGGACGATTCAAACTAGGAAACCGTAAACAGTATGCTAAACCTAATGGAAGTATGCAAACATACGAGCTGTTGATATCACCAGGAAAAGAATAAATATATGTTTAGAGAAGATTAAATTAACAGGTATAACAAATATATGGAAAAGAAACTGTAGTACAATTTATTAAAGGCGCAAGACTGGATTGCACAGGTCATGTCTGGATAGCCGACAACAGTTTTGTCAAAAATTCATGATAGTACTTGTGAAGAATTTGAACAGGAAAAGACCGCACGGTAGACTGAAGCAACGGTGATTAGATACATTCAAATGAGACCTGCAGGAATTTTGACCAGTTTAGCATACCTAAATCATGCATAGTCATTTATAATTATACATAATCATTTATAATAGAGAGGAGTGGAAGAAATTAGTATAGACAGCAAAGGACCTAAAAATAATATTTTAATTCATCTCTTCACTTTATTTACTATTATTCCTATACGCTCAACAAAGCTTCTTCTATGTTAAGTTTTATAAATGGATGTGGTATACAGATCAAAAATCCATGTGATCTTAAATCTTTATAATAAAAGAAGGAATTGTTTTTTTGTTAGATCAGTATTTGACCATAACTCCATAATATGGTTTCTGTGTACTTTAGGTCTAACTCAAGCTATTGAAACAATTCAGAATCGTTTTTTATGGGTATCAAGGCAGTCACTGATAATGTTGTATTATTATTTATCTTATTTGAATGCATTTATATTGCATTCGAAAAAAAATTTTCTGGGCAATGGTATACTATATACTGATAATATTTTTTTGTAATTTTCTTTATTTATCAAAAAATGTGTAACAGAAAAATTATTTTTGATAATAATATAATGCAATTCAAGTACGTCAAAAATCTAGATACCACGACTTTTGCTGTTTTCTGCAGATATTAGTGGGCTATTCCTGTTTTGTTAGAAAAGTATTAAAAATTTCAAAAAATTATCTACTTAATGAATACCCTATTAATGGAAATTGGATAATTATTACTGCCCGAAAAAGTAAAACTTTACCACCAAAATTATCACGTCTACCTCCTAAATAACTGTTTTAAGACTTTTATAAATACAAAAATCAAACTATAATGCGTTATCTAAAAATTTGAAAGTATGTAAAAAAAAATTGTACTTTTTGATTTTCTAAATTTGTAAATAAAATAGGGGGACATCAATTTAGGATATATCTCATTCACTTCTTGGAGATATTAGTGATTAATAATAATTATTAAGAATTGAGTGCAATTATATTGCATTAAAAAATACGATTCTGAGCGAATCTCAATATAACAAAACATATAATACTAATTATCCATTTTACCACGAGTGTAAATTATAAATAATATATTCAGAAACAATTACAAATTCCTACGATCAAAATTCAAGGAATTATTTCATGACAAATGTTGTCAGTCATTATTTTCAAAATATTTTTTAAATAGATTAAATATTATATGATTAGGTTTCTATGAAAATTTCAAACCATTAAATCGAAAATTGCAGGTGATATTTAACATTTTTAGAAAAAATTCAAATCTCTATATTTAGCAAAAAAATCAACCAATCAGTTCCCAAATTTTACTATACGTCAATATTACCTATGGGTACTCAAAACAATTTTTAATTAGTAATCGAGAAATAAAAAAACTTTAAAATAATGGAAACCGTAATTTTGCCAATTTCCCGCTTCTCGAGGAAAACTTTTGGGAAATTAAAAAAAAAAAATCATCTAAATAAAGTACCAACTAGATGAAATATGGTACGGAAAACGTGCCCTATTTGTGGTAATCAGACCATTATTTCTACCCGAATAAATGTTTTCATGTATGAGAAGAAAAAAAATAATATAAAACCTATAAAAAATAAATAACAGTCACGATTTTCAAAATATTATGCAAAAAGATTAAGTCGTATATTATAAGGTTCTTGTAATGTTTTCAAATCGACAAACACAAAATTGTAGGTTATATTAATTTTTTTTTTGAAAAAAATTCAAAGCTCTATATTCAGCCAGAAAATCAACCAATTCCTTCCAAAATTTTATCACAGTTGTATATTACCAATGTTAATACTCAAAAATTTGTTCAAATCCTTATGATTAAAACTCAGTTAGTTATCACGAAATAAAAAATGACAAAAATATATGCCAAATATTAAATAATATATACATATAAATAATATATTATGACGAGTAATACGAGTACCTATATAATATTATACAGACAATAATTTTTATTAAAAAAATAGAAATATATAAAAAAACTAAAAAAATATTAGGTTAGACTATAAATTATGATCATTTTCTAAAATAAAACGATTGCATTTCTTCTTATATTTAAATCCATATTTTTTTTCTATTAATTATTTATATGAAAAGAAAAGTTTTTAATTTGGTGTTTTGAAATTAAGGTTATTTTAATATTAATTTTTCTTGTCATATAAATGTTTAATAATACATATTTATACGTCATTATATTATGTTTACAGAAATCATGAAAACGTTAAATGATAATCCAAACATACAGAAGAAGGCTGATGATGGTATTTATTTTTTTATTTTTTATTCAAACGGGCGATGTCCAATAACAAAAATATAATACAAGATCGTTTCATGAATTAAAGTACATATAATTAATTATCAAATTATATAAATAAATAGTGATAGATTTGCAGAATATAGTTTAGTTATTTATAATAGCATCAAGTCGACCTAACTTAAACCAGTTTTCACATCTTAAGTATAAAGAAATAGCAATTTTATATTTATTTAAAAATACTGTTGACTTCTGATAGTTTTATATTCATAATTTTTAGGAAATTTAGGAAATTTAAACTGGCTAAATTATTCAATGCCAGTACGTCTTTCTACACAGGATATTAATACACATTTCTTTGATGAAGGTCTACGCGTATAAAATGACATATTTATTAGTAGAGTTATTACAAATTTAACAAATAATAGGTGTTTGAACCCGGAAGGGCCAGTTCATAATAATAATTAACAATACCAAAAATATTTATAAATAAAACAAATGTAAAAAAATTGAACTTCAGGCGTTATAGATATGCAACTTAATCATCTTTATTGGGCATAATTTGGGTAGTGGATAATTTAAGATTAATATTCTTACATACGACAATTTCTGTAGCGGGAAATTATGTGTCTGGTTTGAACAAAAGGTTTGTAACTAATTTTACAAAACCTGCTTAATAATTGTATGGAACTAAAAAAATAACCATTTAATAACAACTAAATTTACGGAAAATGATATGGTAACGATGATGAGTGGAATTGAATCTTTACGCCTTTGACGGCCACGAAACAACTATAGTGGACTTATGTGCTTGACTTAAACCCAGTGGTTGACAATAAATGGTATGAATAATACTAATAATAAATGTAAACACTCACATGAAGGTTTTTGGTTTATTATTGACAAAGAACGAAAAATATGAGACTGGTGTAACAATTTAAATAAAACTGTAAACACAAAACAATAATAATAAAAAAATATAAATGTATAATAGTTATATAAGTAGCTTCATAATTAACAAATGGTACATAATTTGACTAGAAAAGTGTATATAATATAAAAATGTATAAGAACGTAATGTTTACGATGACGACAAAAAAGTTACGCAATGACGGAGACGAACAACAATTATAATGACGAAACGATATAATAATTAATATTTAAGAATAACATATTTGCTAATGAAAATTGAGAAAACGTTTTTGTGCCATATTTCAAAAATTCCTTAAATATCACATACAGGTTTGATTCCTTGAATGGTAATGGAACAATATTTCGGCCTATACTGCATTTATGAGACGATTCAAAAAATATTTGTTCACACTTACCATTTTCAGTTATGTCTTGCGACACCATAACTGGTTTTTCAAATTCCCAAAATTTCATTACCTTCCATATCTTTATATCTTCCAACGGTGTCGTTAATGAAACAACATATGACTGATGAACAAGAGATAAAGAGGAACGTACAGCACCAATCAATATCCATTCAAAAATTGAACTATAAGCAGTTGGATGGTTTAGGTTGTCTGTAAACTGCTTTCCATCAAACACATGGTGACATAAATCTGTCCCTAATAAAATGTCAATCGCAGATGGAACATCAAAATTTGAGTCAGCTACATTTAAAAGACTAAACGTGTCTTTTATCACGGATGGAATAAGCGAATTTGATATATTTACTGTAATTTTCGGCAATACTCATGCACTAACTTTGATTTTAGGAATTTTTTCACCTATAGATGTAATAACACACATAGTTAAACCTCGGACATTTGGTATTCTATTACCCGTCAAGCCTGTAACTAGAATGGTCCATTTTTTAATAGATAAACCAAGACGATGAACACACGATTGGTGTGTTAGATTATGTACGTTCTTCCTTCGTTCCTTCGGTACTCGGAGATATTAGTGGTTTTTTATTCTTAAGATTTGAATGCAATGTTATTGCATTAGAAAATACGATTCTGAGCAAAACTCAATATATATTACAATATGCTATACTAATAATCCATTCCAAAATTTTACCACGTGTGTAAATTACGAATGTAAATATTTAAAATAAATTTCAATTTCCAATGATCAAAACTTATTTAGTTATGAAGAAATAAAATAATGAAACCGTAATTTTGACGATTTTTAAAAATTCTTACTTTATAAAATTATGAAAAAAAATTGTTAGTCATCATTTTCAAAATATTTTGTAAAAACATTAAGTCGTATATGTCTAGAATTTACAAAATTTTCAAACCAATAAACTAAAAATTGCAGGAAATATTAAACATTTTTATAAAAAAACCTAAAACTCTATACTTAGTCAGAAAATCAACCATTTATTTCTTTTTTCTTTCTTGTAATGAAGTTCACCTAAGTTAATACTAAAAAAAAATTTCAAGTCCCTAAGATGAAAACTCAATTAGTAATCACAAAATTAAAAAATTTAAAATGCCAGAAACCGTAATTTTGCCGATTTTCCATCATTTTTTTGTAGTTTTTCCCCTCCTACGGAAAAACTTTTGAGAAATTCAAAAAATGAGCTAAATAAAGTACCAACTAGACATGATTCGCTACCGAAAGCATTCCCTACTTGTGGTAATCGGACTATTATTTTTACAGGAAAAAGTGTCTTCATATATAAATAAAAAATAGCATAATATTCTAATCTACTAAAGATTTTAAATTTTAAAGCTGATTAAAAAAAATTTTGATTTAAAATTTTCAAAATAATTTGTATGTAGGTTAAGTAGAATATGAGTAGGTCTCTATAAAAATTTCAAACTGTTTAACTAAAATTAACAGATATTAAATATTTTTGGAAAAAATTTCAAAGCTCTTAAATTAGCCCGAAAATCAAACAATCCGTTTCAAAATTTTAACACAAGTATATATTACCCATGTAAATATTTGATAAAATTCATGTCTCTACGATCAAAACTTAATTAGTTATAACGAAATAAAAAAATTTTATAAAACGGAAACCGGAAATTTTCTGATTTTTTGCTAATTTTTAGAAGTTTTTGAGAAATTCGAATAATGAGGTAATTAAATAACCAACCAGATGAAATTTGGTAAAAGTTAGGGAAAGAGTACCCTATTTGTGGTAATAGAACCATTATTTTTACCCGAAAAAAAGCTTTCATACATTAGAAAAAATCAAATTTGTAAAACCAATACATTCCTCGATCTGCTTAGAATTTAAGAAATGATAAAATTATGGACACTTATTCTAAATAAATTCATTAAAACTGAAATAATATCAGACGTTTAATATTTATATAACATAAATATAGTAATATTAAGTATACATTATAAGATGTAAACATGTTCATTATTACATAAAAAATAAAAAGATAAATAAATAAAAAATAAATGAACAAAAAAAAAAAAAATTGAATACCATAAAATATTTTTAGTACTTTGATGGCATAATAGTATAACATACTACTTATAATAACGTTATAATATCTATTTACCTATATTTTTGGCCCTAATACTAGTTCTAAATTTATAATTTAATGTATTCCAACAGTTAATAATTATATGGGTAAGCAAATCATAAATATTATTAAATTAACAATTATTTTACAACACATTTATATACTATATATTTGAATATTAATTATAAAAAAGTGGAAAAGTCGATTTCGGATAAGTGCCAACTAGACGCAATTTGCAACCGAAAGCATACAATATTTTTGATAATCGTAAATCGTACTATTATTTCTACTCGAAAAGTGTATTCAGACATAAATAAAATCGTTGTCTTCTGCTTGTTGTATAGGTTTTCATATCTCTTACCTTCCCAATAAGCCGCAATTTGTATTGCCTTATCTGAAATCCCATTTGTCAAAAAGTCTTTCTTTCTACACATTATCGGAATTATGTAAACAGGTGGTTTGCATCCTATTCCTACCGCATTCACATTTCCTATTCTCTTTCATTCCCCATTTTTCCATATTACTCGCTGTCCTACTAGTTGATTGACGAGCGTTGCATTATTGTCGTATAAATCAGATATATCACATAAACTTGTAATCAAGTCGTTCCAGGGAAACCTCATGAAGTTTTCTACCATGTCCTCAACATCTTTATAAACCCAATACATAACTCGCTTAGCTCAGAATCTAAAATTATACATTTTTTTAATGTGATTATGTCCAGAGCTGTGGAAAAAATTGTATACAGTGGAGACGTCTATAATTTTATTAAGTTAAATAAAAAATTTGAAAACATTAAATATTTCAATAATTTGAAGGACCATAATAATATAATAGACGGTATATAATAACGTCATAATATCTATTTTTGTCTCTAAAATCTAACAGAGAAAAAAAAACCGAGTAAGTGAATTACATTTATTTTTTAAGAAAATGATTATTTTAATATTATTATTTGTTGATACATAACATATATATATATATATATAATATAAATATAATATATAATATAATTGTATATTAATTTATTGAGAAGATTAATTTTGTACGAACCTTCGTCGTACAACCTTAACACCAAGATACTTTGTGTGCTTTTCATTTGTAATATGGTAGTTGCCAATTTGTAAATATAGCTTTTTGTGAACATCTCTATTGATAAGATGTAAGGCAATAGAAATGGCTTTATTAGGATTGAGTGTAAAGTAATTGAAAAATTCTCGGATTAAGTTTACATTTAGTGTATGTTCGATTGTAGAGCTGGCTTATGCTCAAAACCGTCTACGTATACAAAATTTTAACAATTGTATATAAAACGCCTGCAATGAAAATATTAAACAGAACAATCACAAGGGCAGATCATTGAGAGGGTCCATTTTTCAGATATTTGTATCGAATTTTTTTTCAATTAAGATAAAGTGAAAATGTTTTTATAATTTATAATAGCATAAAAGACAGCATTGTTGAACACAATATCTATATTATTCTTTATTTGGATCCTATAACACTATATTTATTGTTTTATGAGTTTCAAACTAATGTTTTAATTGTTTAAATTATACCTACCTACATTTTATTATTTTAAAATTAAAACAGTTTCTTCATAAATAAATAAATATATATTATAAGTTCAATTTATATTAGTAAATAGAAATTTTATTACCAAATATAAATGCTTAAACTAAATGTCGTTTAAAATAAAAATTATTTTATATTTTTAACTCAAACATTTATTGCTAAATAGATATATTTATTCATTTATCCATTTCACAGACAATTAGTTTTTTATACAATATTACTCAAATCATATAAAACAAATAAACAAACTATGTTAACGTTATATAATTAACGTAAAATAATTAACTTTTTTTATTTTAATAATTAATTAATAATTAACATTAGATAATAATTATGTATAACAAAGTCTCTGCGATCAATATTTAAGAAGATATCATGAAATAAAAAAACTTCTTAATTTTGTCGATTTTCAGCTATTTTATGGTAGTTTTTTTTCTCCTAAAGAAAAACATTTAAAAATTCAAAAAATGAGCTCGATAAAGTACCAATAATTTGCAATTTTCGAGCGAAAGCACACCCTAATCGTACTAATCTGACCATAATTTTTACGCGAAAATAGGTTTTCATACTATTTATACACATAAAATATAATATTCGAATCAAAAAGATTATTAAAAAAGAATATGAGTTACAATTTTCAAAATCATTTGTATATAGGATCAGCAGTATACACGTAGGTCTCTATAAAAATTTCAGACTGTTTAACCAAAAATAACAGGTATTATTAAATATTTTTGGAAAAAAGTTCAAAGCTTTTAAATTAGCCAAAAAATCAAACAATCCATTCCAAAATTTTAACATAGGTATATATTACCCATGTAAGTATTTGATTAAATTCAAGTCTTCACGATCAAAACTTAATTAGTTATAACGAAATAAAAAATTTTAAATAACGGAAACCGTAATTTTACTGATTTTCCGCTTTTTTTTTTTAAGTTTTTGAGATTTTAGAAAAATGAGCTAATTAAAGTACCAATTAGATGATATTTGGTATAAGGTACGGAAAAAGTACCCTATTTGTAGTAAAAGGACCATTATGTTTACCCAAAAAAATGATTTCATACATAAAAAAAAAATCTTCGAAAAACCAATACGATACGCTTAGAACATATAAAATATTAAATCTGTGTAAACTAACTAAATTCATTAAAATTGAAATAATATCAGATGTTTAATATTTATTACATAAACTTAAATATAGTAAAATTAAGTATACAATATTCGATGTGAAGATGATTATTATGTAATTACATAAAGTTAAATAAAAAAAAAATTAATATACAATATAATACATTTAATACTTTGATGACATAATAGTATAACAAACTGCTTATTATATCGTTATAATATCTATTTACCTCTATTTTTGGCCCTTATACTAATTCTAAATTTGTAATTTAATGTATTTCAACAGTTAATGAAGATATTGGTAAGCAAATCATAAATATTATTAAATTAACAATTATTTTACAACACATTTATATAGTCTATACTTGAATATCAATTATAAAAAAAATGGGAAGGTCGACTTTGGATAAGTGTCAACTAGACGAAATTTACAACTGAAAGCATACCCTATTTGTAGTAATCGTAAATCGTACCATTATTTCTACTCGAAAAGTGTCTTCAGACATAAAAAAAAATCGTTGTCTTCATATTTTCATATAGGTCATCATATTACTTTCCCTTCCCAATAAGCCGCAATTTGTATCGCCTTATCTGAAATTGCATGTGTCAAAAAGTCTTTCATTCTACAGTTCACCGGTATTATGCAAACAAGCGGTCTGCAACCTGCTCCTACCGCATTCACATTTCCTATTACCTTTCATTACCCATTTTCCCATATTACTCACTTGCCTTCTAGTTTTGGTTAAGTCTAATTCTTGTTTTGTTTTATCTACTCTTGCTGCCACCCCTCGCCTTATGTTAGGAGGTGCTATCTCGCATAATATTTGTAAATTATGAGCACCAGTTGGTCTCAGGCTTCCTACATCTACCTTTATGGCATCCTTAGAGCTTTTCCATGCAGCACATCGAGTAACATAAAGATAAGTCTGTCAAATATGAGGATATATATCTTATTGAGAGCCAATCAGTTTTTGAAGTAAACATATTCCTATTTTTATTCCCATTTTATTATTTGTTTTTCACAATGACTTCTATATGTCTATATGTCTTTATGTCTATATGTTTATATGGTCTCGATCAAAAAGTTAAGTATTTTGTTTCATCCCAGTGTTCTTATTCTGTGACTTGCCAATTAATTTTCAGTTTCTGCTTAGCATCACTGTTTTGTAAATGGAAAGCGGTAATTTGAGTTTTTGCTAGATTCAAATAATAGCTTATCAATTTTTTTTCTTCATATCTATTTTACTTTATTTTTGGGCCATCTACTAATACTATTATTTTAACATGATCATTTGTATATCAATTTATTTCTTAGACAATATGTTTGATATACAATATTATTCTAATAAGGTATTTGAGGTAAAAATAATAATATACAAAATGTATAGCCAATTAACTAGAAATTACATTAATTAAAAATGTAAAAATATGTATATAAGTACATAAGAAATAGGTAAATAATATAAAACAATTAGGAATTCTTGTTATGTAGAAAATTATTTATATTGGCGCAACTAGATTCGCTTAAATTCGATCTGTACTGATTTGCTAAATCGGTTTTTGCCATTTTTTAATATATTAGAAATGGTTAAAAGTTACATAAAATGTCGACAAATGTTTTAAATATTCAGTAAAACTAAAATATTATTAGGTACATATATAATATTAATAAAGTAATATACAGTTTATGTTTTTCGATCTGAACATGTTATTATTGTTATTATTACTGCATATGACATATTTGCCGGAGTAAATTAAATTTAAAATATAAACAAACATACAAAGTAGGACAATAAGCTATATAAGTAAATAATAAATAAGTAAATAATAAAATTACATAAATTGTTATATATTAAAACGATAAAATTGCACTTGTTATTACCTTATTCTCATAACATTTCTCTATTTCTTAAACAAGATTGAAGATTCGCTCGTATATGACTTACCAGCCCAAAAGCCAGCTTTTTGTTTAATAGGATTCTTATTTATCATGTTCTTTATTCTATTCAGTATCATTATCTCAAACATTTAATATGTATGACTTAATCTTAACACGGGTCTAAAAATATTTGAATCTTTTAGGGTATTCCCGGGCTTTAATAATGCCACTACATGTAATTTAAACTATCATGTTGGGATACTGACAGTTTAAATATAGTAATTGACCACATTTAATATTCATTCCTTGACTAGTTGCTTGACTTATTCTGTCATGTCTCAGTCGATTACTGTAGCTTTCTTGTTTTTTATTACTGCGATGGCGTTATTCAACTCATCCATCTCAAACGGTTTGTTGAAATCATTTGTATTATTCTTCATCTCCATTTTAAATGTATGCTTAGTTTTCTTTCCTTTTGTTTACCATTCATTAATAATTTGTGTGCGATTCGATCTGGTGTTAGTTGATATGTTCTTTCGTTTGTTGTTTTTCATTGGTCATGCATTTATCTAGCTTCTAGAATTTCTTACTGTTTTTGGACTATATCTAAATACTTAGTTAATGTAATTTATTCTTTTTTGAGATCTTCGGCTATCATTATATGACATAAATATAACCGTAAATAAAATTTAAAAAAACAAAAAAGTAGAATAATTAGCTATACAAGTAAATAAACCAATAAAAATAAAATAACTCATACAATAACTTCATGGACAATAAATCCAATATACAATATTATTAGAATTATTTACAACAATAATAGAAACACAAAAAAAATATAACAAATTAAAAACCAATGACAATAAAAATTACCTAATGTTAATAATTATAATACTTAGGAAATAAATATAATAAATAATTAGGTACTATAATAGTAAGATGAAAAGTATATAGATATAATTATTTAAATAGGCAGGGGTTATCACACAAGTATAACCTTTTCCGTTTCAATATACGAGTTTTTGTTATATTCAGAATAGATACCGATAATAATTATTACAAATATCGACAAATACTTTTAACAAATACAGTAAAATTGAAACAATATTGTACATATATAATAGAAATATAGTAGAAATAATAAAACGTTATTCGATGTGAAATATTCTGAGCTCTAGACAATTTTTTTTTTATAGTGGAAATGTCTATAAATTCATAATATCAATTATAAACATTTTTATAACATGCAATTTTTTTAATATTTTTATGATCATAAAAGTATGACGGATGGCTAACTATAACATAATATCTGCTTTATTCTATTTTCGTCCCTAATACTAATACTATGTTTAATATTTAATGTTATTCAAACAGATTACGCTTCTACCTGTAAGAAAATCATATATATTTTAAAATTAAAATAATACCATACAAAGTGTACAGCAAATTAACTAGTTATGACATAAATAATAAATGTAAAAAAATGAAAAGGTCGATTTTGGACATTGCTCGTTTGTGCCTTCGGTCCTCGGAGAAATTAGTTCGCTTTGCTCAGAATCTTAAATTCAAAATAACGAATTATACTTTATGAGCTGTGGTTGGTCTCAGGGTCCTTGTAATTATTTTGTTAGTTACATATTGGGCCACATCTACCTTTATGGCATGTGTTGAGTTTTTCCATGCAACACATTCATATTCACCGTCAAGCAACATAAAGATAAGTTTGTCAGCAGTGTTGTTACAAATACTTTTCAAATGTATACAGAATACATTGCTAAATAATTGTGTAAATTTTATTTAAAATACATATTTAAATACATTTTTTAAACGTATTTAAATATAAATACAAATACACTGAAAAGTATGTATTTAACATACTTAACGAATACTTTTTTTCACTTCAATACATTTAAATTTATATTTATATATTTATATTGTATTCGGTAATGATAAACTATTATGATATGGTTCGTCTATTTCACAATTTCACGTTGAGCACGTTGAGCACGTTGAGCACGTTTACGTTGTACGCTTGTTTGCGGGAAACAGAAAATGCACGATATTGGACTGGACTTAATCACTTAATATTATATAATTTAACAAAATCAATACGATGATGACTATTTGTAGATCGAAAATAAAAACCCGTAGAATCCATATCACGTAAGCCACGGTATACAAGAGTGGAACCGACGGGGTTAATCGTTCTGTAATGTTATAATAAATTTACAAAATAACTTACTATAATCAATTAAATATTTTAATTCTTGAGAGGTATATAGCCACAAAATAAACAAATAATGCCAGTCGCTGGCGTCAGAAATAAATAATTGTATTTTTATGTGAACAATAATTGGCAGACATAAGGGTACACACTTTATTGAGAGCCAACCAGTATTTGAAGTAAACAGAGTCTTGTTCCAATATTAATTTTTGTATTTTTACAATAACTTCTATATGTCAGATCTCGATCAAAAAGTTACGCCTAAGTATTTTGGTTCACCGCAGTGCTCTTATTCTGTACCTTGCCAATTAATTATCAGTTTCCGCTTAGCATCTCTGTTGCATGGAAAGCGGTAATTTGTGTTTTTGCTGGATTCAGTTTGAGATAATTATTACTACAGTACTCCTTCATAGTATTAAGCGAGACATTCAGACTCACTTCCACCTGCTCGAATATTTTGCAATTATTTTAACATATTTCAGATTCTGAGTGAATCAAAAAATACATTGGTTATCAATTTGTTTCCTTTATATCTATTTCATATTATATTTGGCACAAATACTAATACTTTACTTATTATTTAATGTTTTTAAACAGATCGCATTTCTGAACGTAAGCAAAAAATACATCTTCTTAAAATACAAATATTTTATCATAATTATTTGTATATTAATTTAATTCATAGACAATATGTCCAATGGACAATATTATTCAAATTAGGCATTTTAAATAAAAATAATAACATGCAAATTGTATAGCAAATAAACTAATTATCACATAAATAAAAAATGTTTAAATGTTTAAATTATTACATAAGAAATAGCTAAAAATTATAAAACGTATAGGAACTTTTATTTTGATGAAAATTATTTAAATAAGTGGGACCAGATTCGTTTAAATTTGATCTGTACTGATTTGCCAAATGTGTTTTTGACATTTTAATAATATATTAAAAAAAAAAAATGGTTAATAATTATTAAAAACGTAGGAAGGTCGATTGTAGACGATCCTTTTTGTCTCTTCGGACCTCGGTGAAATAAGTAGTTTATTATACCTAAAAATTAAATGCAAAGATATTGCATTAAAATATACCGTATTGAGCGAAATTCAATCTATTACAATATACTATAGTGATAAACCATTTCAAAATTTTACTACGTATTTCACATTATTTTGGTACTCGAAAAATGGTTAAAGCCCCTATGATTAAAACTAAATTCGAAATAACCGTAATTTTTCCTATTTTCCACCATTTTTTAGTAGCTTAACCCTCCCCAAGGATACATTTTTGAGTAGTTCGATAATTGAGCTAAATAAAGTATTTCATTCATGGACAATAAATCTAATATACAATATTATTAGAATTATTTACAATAATAATTCCCTTATGTTAAGAAATATATATACTTAGGAAATAAACATGATAAATTAATTAGGTACTATAATAGTAAGACGAAAAGTATATAGATATGATTATTTAAATGGAATATTAATTAATTCTATGTTTTTAGATTTAAATATGTTATTATAATAATTATTATTATTAATTTTATTATTATTATTGTATATGACATATTTATCGACGTAAATTAAATTAAAAATATAAAGAAACACAGAACATAGGACAATAAGCTGTTAAAAATAAAACTGAATAGTTAATATGAATCATCGTAACTATGTTAAAAACAATATTTAATTGACTAAGACAACTGGTTCATCATTGACTTATAGATTCACTAACCATATGAACGATTCCGGTTCTGATATGTAGAATTTTTTAACGCATCAGACATTTTAGGGCACGTGTTACCTATATGCCGGACTGTTATTATATTGCCACATTTAAAGCACGCTGTTCGCAAAATATCTAATAGCATAATATACAGCACAGTAGAACAAAAATCTCTTTTATTCTCTATTTGGACTCTATAATATAATATTTATTAGTTAATGTGTTTACAATATGATATATGAAGTATAGATAACAAGGTATGTTGTTTTGACAATAGCAATTGTTTTACCATATTTTAGATTTTGATCTAAGTAAAAAATATATTGGGTATAGAATGATGGTTTTTTTTGCGTCTGAAGATCCTTTTCGGTCAGAAATAAACGTCTGATTATTACTAATAAGGCATGTTTACTGTACCAATCAACATCTAGTTGTTACATTGTTTTGCTCATTTGTCGGATTCCACCAAATTTTTTTCTTGTGACATGAAAATCTACTAAAAAATGACTGCAACTTAATTAACTTAGATTCTAGGCTTTTTTACTATTTTTGACTATAACTAAATATTTAATTAATGTCAACTATTTTTTTTTTTCGTTCTTCGGCTATCTTTTTCATAAAGTTTTCTGTAACTTTTATTGTTAGTTTAGAAAAGAGATTTTCCTTTTACCTTTTGTAGGATATTTCTATGTCCTTGAAAAAGTATTGTCTTATTCGATTAACGTAATTGGTGCGGTACCCCCATTGGATATTATTTTTTGAATTATTCTAAAGACTATAAACAAATTTGCAAAAATTTTTAGGTATTGGTTTTAGCTTTTATATTTTAGTATCCCAATGCTTGTAAAATTCTGCAAATTTAGTTTTATTTAAGTTGGATAGTGGTCTAATAGCTACAATTTTTAGTACTATGATTTAATTTTGCATAGGTTCGTTCGATGCTAAGCTTTCATTATTGATTTAATGCTCATATTTACACCCAATCTGATTTAGGTAATATATCATTTTCGTATTTGCTATGGGGCCTTTCTTCCACTTGTCTTGTTCCGCTTTTTTTTTTTTTTTTCGGTTTGGTATATTATTGTTTGTTTATGTGCGTCTCTAGATGGCACAGCACCTCACATTCCGATGTTTTACATTACTCAGTTAAAAATTATTTTATCTCTGGTATGCGTCCTTTGATTCTATGCATATCATCAGCATGTTTGTCTCCGGAATGGATCTTTTCGTTAAAGATCGTAGTTTGTGGTATTGGTTGACGAGCGTTGCATTATTGTCGAATATATTACATATATTACATAAACTTGCAATCTAGTTATTCCAGAGAAACCTCATGGAGTTTTCTACTATGTCCCCAACATCTTTGTAAACCCAATACAATACTCGCCTAGATCAGAATCTAAATTATACATTTTTAAATGTGAAGATTTTCAGAGATGTGGAAAAAATTTTAAACAGTGGAGACGTCTATAATTTCATTAATTTAAATTCAAAATTTAAATAACATAGAATATTATAATTATTTGTATGGCCATAATAGTATAACAGACGTTATATTATGAGGTCATAATATCTATTTTTGTTCCTAAAATCTAATAGACCTTTATAACCTGAGTAAGTAAATTACATTTATTTTTTAAGAAAATGATTATTGTAATATTATTATTTATTGATACATTGTATATATTTAATACAATTGTACATTAATTTATATTGTGGACAATATGCCCAATATCCAATATTATTAAAATAAGGTATTTCTTATAAAAATAATAACATATAAAATGTATTGCAAATTAAATAATTTTGAAAATAATGAAAACTTGTAAAAATGTATATAAAGATACATAAGAAATACCTTAATGAGATAAAACAATTAGAAACTCTTAATATGTTGAAAATAAAACTGAATAAGTAATGAGAATTATGGTTACTAAATTAAAAATAATATTTAATAGACCAAGATAACTGGTTCATAGAGATGTTAAATTTCAGAAAGTAATTTTGAAGAAATTTCCTTGTAGAAATTTCCAGAAATTTCAAAAATATATGTTTTTTTGAAAATTTAACTTTAATTTAACTTATCAAACCTAATTTTTTTGTTAATTAGCTTTAATGAATTTAAAATTAATCTTTAAATTAAGACAAATATTTTATTCCCTAATTTGATCTAATTTTTAACTGGTATTAGTAAATTTAATTTAAATAAATAATAATCAATATATATATATATATTTAAATAGACCTAGACTCAATTCTTTATTATTAGTCTTATTTAGTCAAAACAATTTATTTTATACTTAAATAATAAATATTATTAAAAAGTTCAAAACAA
Organism: Eriosoma lanigerum; assembly: GCA_013282895.1. Lineage (NCBI taxonomy): Eukaryota > Metazoa > Arthropoda > Insecta > Hemiptera > Aphididae > Eriosoma > Eriosoma lanigerum. The sequence goes on along the minus strand of CM023357.1, from coordinate 1,401,353 downwards.
TAAAACAAATGTATGAGAAATTTAAAAAATAAAAATGTTTATCAAATGTTCAACTTCAAGAAAGACATGAGAATATTCCATATTTAAAATATTGACTAGTTAATAATAATAACTCAACAAGAGTCAAGAATACAGGATTGAATAATATTTTAAACTTTTAAAGTTAAATATTACTAAAATACTTATTGTTAAGACGCTGTGTCGCTGTATAACACTATAACGAATTATCTAATCCAGGGGTCGGCAACTTGCGGCTCACGAGCCACATGTGGCTCTTTCGGTTTAAAGTTGCGGCTCTCTAGCTACACACACAAAAATTAATATTTTATGTTCAAAAACAATATTTTATAATATAAAAAAAAGTATATTATTTTTGTTGCTTTTGGAAATATGAAATAATACATAACAAAAACAATTTGATAGTGCCCGCATGGAGTACAGTCTATTGTTGTAAAATGTTTATTATATATATAATATAATTATTAATATAATCGCGACATTATCAACAACTAATTAATCATACGCTGTCAAGCCAAATTAACAACGTGAATAAAGTCCAAAATAATTCGATATCATTTTACGACTTATTTTGTTCGATTAATTGACATCCGTCAGTCAGTCGTGCATGTACAACGTAAATCATTATTTCAGCGTCATCATGGCATCTAATAAAAAAAGGAAAAGAACTGAAGAAAATAGAGAATTTCAACAGGATTGGACGGAATCCTTTCCGTTCATATGCAACACAGATGGTCTTCCGACTTGCCTCATTTGTCACGAAAAGCTGGCGCACAATAAAAAGTCAAATTTAGAGAGACACTTTAATACAAAACATACCCAGTTCGCTAGTAAATATCCAATCGGTGATACACGAAAAAAAGCTGTTGAAGAGCTTAAAAAAACAAAACAGCAGTCAAGTTCTATGCTAAGTAACTGGACGTAATCTTCAAATAACGTAAATCAGGCTAGCTTTGCAGTAGCGCTAGAAATTGCAAAAAGAGGGAAACCATTCACGGATGGTGAGTACGTCAAAGAATGTTTCATACGTGCATCTGATGAACTGTTTCGTGATTTCAAAAACAAAGACGAAATCATGAAAAAAATCGAAGATTTGCCTTTATCAGCTAAAACAGTACAAGATAGAACTGCAAAAATGTCTTCAAATGTAACACATATGTTAGTGAGAGACATTCAAGTAGCTTCTGCCTTATCACTTGCTATAGATGAGTCTTGTGACATAAAAGACACGGCACAAGTTTCCCTTTTCGTCAGATATATGTCGTCTCAAGGTCCAAACGAAGAACTGCTAGGGTTGCTACCGCTCTCTGGACAAACTCGTGGGGAAGATATAGCAAATGCTGTGCAAAAATGCCTGGAAGACAATGGAATAAATTTAAATAAAATCGTTTCCATAGCAACTGATGGAGCCAGAAGTATGACAGGAATACATAAAGGGTCAATATCGATTCTTCAGACAAAAATAAATCATGAAATCCTAACGTTTCACTGTATAATTCATCAAGAGGCGCTTTGTGCCAAACATTTCCGGCCGAAATAGTTGAGGTCATGAACTTAGTAATTAAAATTATTAACAGCATCTTGGCAAAAGCACTCTACCATCGCCAGTTTAAAGATTTCCTTGAAGAAATAGATAGTCCGTATTCCGACCTACTTTTGCACAATAAAGTACGACGGCTTTCCAGAGGTAACGTATTAAAACGTTTTGCTTCATGCTTGAGAGAAAAAAGAGAAGAATAAAAACATTCCTCAATGAAAAAGGCATTGACCATCCCGAATTGGAAGAAGACAAATGGTTACAAAAATTCAACTTCATGGTAGATATCACAATGAAACTTAATGAGCTAAATATAAAACTACAAGGAAAGGGAGTTCCAGCATATGCTTTGCTGGAAGAAGTGGTTTGTTTCAAAAAAAAATAACTTATTTTTAGTGAAGACATGGAGAGCGGTAAATTACTTTATTTTAGAAATCTGAAGCAACATCGTGATGAAACCAATGCAAATATTGACATTAATTACTTCTGCATAACTATAAAAAAAATGAAGGATGAATTCGCCAAAAGATTCGAGCAATTCAAAACAAACAAAAGTACTCTCACATTTATAGTAAATCCTCTCAACACAAACACACATGAGATCAACATTGAACCATTTGAAATTGATGCTGGATCGTTTCAAATGCAATTGCTGGATTTGAAAAACAAAGACCTGTGGAGTGACAAGTTCATAGAACTCAAGAGTAAGTTGGAAGAGTTGGAGGTTCAGAAATGCATGCATGTCTCGCAGAACAAGTGGAAAGCTCTAAAAGAAATGCCGAGAGTAGAGGAATTTATATTCGACACATGGAATAGTCTTCCAGAATGCTACAGTGAGGTAAAAAAGTTGGCATTTGGAGTGCTGGCAATTTTTGGGTCAACATATTCGTGTGAGCAAGCGTTTTCTTACATGAATACAATAAAAAATAAAGTAAGAAGCCAACTAACAAATAAAAATTTAGAGTCGTGCCTGAAACTTAAAACAACAAGTTATAAGCCAAATTTAAAAGAACTTTCAAAAGACATGCAAAGCCAATGCTCCCATTGATGTATTTCCCTATTATTAAAAACTGTTTTTTTTATTATAAATTTATTATATTATTATAATCAATTTTATTATTATTATGTCTATTAAAATTTAAAAATAAAATTATATTTAAAAAATTACGAAAATTTTTAGTGGCTCTTTAAAATCTGGAAAATTTTGTATATTGTAACTTTTGGCTCTTCCGTCAAAAAAGGTTGCCGACCCCTGATCTAATCAGTTATCACACACATTAACATTTTAACATTTTCCCGCTAATATACGATTAGAAGTCCATGATTGGAGATATCACAATGACAGTGTAGCTAATTTATAGAAACAAAATAGTTGTATGTAAAAATTATATATATTTATTTATTTTGTTAATAAATTTCTTAAATGGAAATTTCTTGAGACCAGACTTAATAGAAATTTCTTACTCACATCACTACTGGTTCATAATTGAACTTCCAAATTTACTAACCATATGAACGATTCCGGTTCTGAATGTTGAAATTTTTAATGCCTCCGACATTTTAGGGCACATGTTTACTATATGCCGGACTGTTACTATCTTGCTACAGTTACGGTACTCAGTTGTATAACAACATAATATACGGCACAGTAGAACAAAAAATCTATTTTATTCTATATTTATTCTATTTTTCTATAATTCTTAAGCTACCCTACTCATAAAATTTTCTCCAACTTCAATTGATATTTAAAAAAAGGATCTTTCTCAAAACCTTCGAGAAAGAATTTTGATTTCTTGATGTAATTGATGTGTCTCCCTCTTTGTATATTCTTCCGTGAAACATTCTTTAGACTATCAATAAATTTGCAATAATGAGATTTTATTGGTCTTAGCATTTGTAATTCGGTATAACAATATTTGTTAAATTCTGCACATTTAGCCTTTTTAAAATTAAATCGTCGTCTTAAGTGTACCATTCGTGGTATAATGACTCAATTTATCCGACATTAGATCGTTCGATGCTGAGTTTATAAAATACCTTTCAATATTAATTACTGCACATATTTTTTATTATTAATATTGCATATGGCATAAATATTGGCGTCAATTACAAAAAAAAAGTAGGAATGCCGATAATGGACGTTGCTCCTTCGTCCCTTCGGTCCTCAGAGAAATAAGTGTTTGTACAATAAGGTAGAATGTCTAAAATCGAACTTCCCATTTTTTTAAAGTTTTAATTCTACATTATTTTTTATTATAAGAGGTAATTTACAATATGTATTGTTATATTCTGATTGATATAGAAAAATTGTTTTTCAAAGTTTTGTGATTTTGATGATGTATGTGATTTAACCATTAATGCTTTTTATTCAAAATGTTATGTAAATAATTTAATAAGGTATTTTAGAATAATATTATTTTTAGGTATTCCTTCCTAATTATAAAATAAAATTAACATTCTATATAATGTATTCCTAACTAAACTGTTATGTTGTTATAAACAATTTATACGTTAATGGTTAAATATTGGCTATATAGTTATGTCATTCAAATAGTAATGTCAACAATATTTATTTTAACTTATAATCAATAAAAAAAATAATTGTTTTCTATGGTAGGACTACAAGAATCATCATCACAGAAAAATGAAGAGGATTAATTAAATTGCTATAATAATCATAAAAATGTTATGATAATGACATAGTAATTCTAATATAGAATAATTATTTGTCTCTTATTTGTCTAAAACTTTAAAAATAAGATTGGTAAGATATAAAATATTTACGGTTATGATATTAAGAATATTTGCATTTGATTTAATGGTTATATAACTTTATAGTTAATACACAAAAATGTATTAATGTATTATGGATATATATTTAAAGATGGTCAATTTAAAATTCAATTATTATAATTTATGTTAAAAAATATGATATGAAATGTAATTAATTTAAGAAAAATAAAGTGTATTAAATATAGAATATCTAATAAAAATATATGTGATTTATTACAATATTCATTTTATACCTAATACCTTTATACTACTGTTCTTCAATATAAATATAATATTTAGTATAATATGCACATATTTTGAATCTCTCGCTTGCTAGGCGATTGCTTCACAGTATTATGCTACACAATGGATTCATTTAAACACTAATAGGAACGCTCCTAAATTTCAATATTTTTTCGATCAGAAAGGTCACTTGTCTGACTTGTACGAGTTCGTAACATCGACCATACAAAAATAACGTTCTGTACTAGATTATAGAATTTTCTAAATCAATGACAATAATGTTGGTAGCTGTTTAAAATGATGTGTCCATTATATTTAAATAGTTGTTGTTATGTATGTATTTATTAATAGTTTAATTTCAAACTTTATTTTGATTGTCAATCAACAGAATAAAATATTATTATAAAATTTTATTGTATATACTTTATGTTATACACTTACGAGTGTTTGCGAGTATAACTACATTTAGTGCTTTATTTAAATCGGTAAAGGACCTATTAATTTATTGTTTTGTATTTTCATCAAAATTTATTTAATGGTACCTACCTATATTAAAATCTGGTGTATAGCAAAAAAAGCTGCAAAATTCAATTTGATTATCAAAAGTTATTTTATAAGAGCTGTACATAATCGATTTTTAACTAATTACTCTTCATACCTAACTAAAATTTGGGCTCATACAGTACCTTGCATGTGTTTGTTAGGACTATGTGCTTTATCTGTTTTTCTATTATTTCTATTCATTAATTCTATGAGAAACATGCAATGCAGTGGGTAAGTTTTATAACTACCAACTAATGATTACAAATTAACGAAAAGCGGGAACGTCAATTTAGGACGTTACTCCTTCATCCCTTCGGTCCTCGGAGAAATTATTGGTTTATTATAATTATGAAGATTTGAATGCAATTATATTGCATTAGAAAATACGATTCTGAGCGAATATTTATATATTAAAATATATTATACTGATCATCCATTCCATAATTTTAGCACGAGTGTAAATGACACATGTAAATATGCAAAATAAATTTCAAATCCCTATGATTAATATTCAAGGAATCATCATTTCACGATAAAAATTGTCAGTCACGATTTTCAAAATATTTTGTAAATAGATTAAATATTATATGAGTAGGCTTCTATAATAATTTCATATCTTTAAACAAAAAACAGTTACTTGCAGAATATTCTGCTTTTAAAGGAAAAACTTTTGGGAAATTCAAAAAATGATCTAAGTAATGTACCAACTAGATGAAATTCGGTATAGAAGAAGTACCCTATTTGTAGTAATTGGACCATTATTTCTACCCAAAAAAAACTTTTTATACATCCGAAAAAAAAAATAATAAAAAGTCTATAAAAACTGCCGATTGTTCGTTTTTTAAGGAAAAACTTTTGCGAAATTCGAAAGAGGAACTTAATAAAGTACCAAGACGACATGATCTGCTACCCAAAACATACTCCACTGTGATAATCCGACAATTATTTCTATCGCTCCGATCAGAATTTAAATTTTGTATTTATGATTAAATTTTATGTGTGTTAATTATAGTACTAAAATAATATGTTTATTTCAATTTACTTATTTTCTCATTATTTGAAGTTGTTAAAATTAGTTATATTAATTACCCAAATAAAGTTTAGGATGTTTTATTTTCCTTATTTTCAATATTATTTATTGTAACTTACTAATTTTCTCATAAGACTATCTTTGATATTTTATTTTTTATATTAAAAAATATAGAAATTTAACACGGTGTCTATCAAAAATTAAACAAATGCTCACTGCACCGGTGTTAATTTAAGTTTTGATTTTTTTTTTTTTATATTTACATTTACAATAAGTAAAATTGTGTAAGAAAAACAATAAATATGAATATACAAATATTCTTGACTTGATGGACGCTACGCACAAACTAGCGTTTCGCCAGTCGATCGTTCGTAGTCCCGATCTTTACATATTATCTTAATAATTAATAATATACATATTCATATCGTTTCGATATACGGTCGCTGGTAATGATTAGTAAAAACCGATTACATAATCGCAATTACCGTAGTATTATAAATAAGTATATTTTGCTGCCCGTGCGACCAATGGAGACGACCACGATTAGGCGCTTCGCTTAATTATCGTGTATGGTATTTTCGTCCGCGTTATTACCGCGAGCCGGGACGGACAGTTGATTATTTTCGGCCTGAAAAAATATAAGATTCGTAATATTGTTAACACAGGCCGTGTCAAATGACACTTTTTAAAGTTAATAATACAAAATCAATATTATACTATGATTACCACATATCGCCGTGTCGCCTCTCTCACGTTTTTCTAATGAAATCTATTAGTGAAGACCCTGTATGTTTCCTTCCAACCCGGGAGCCCCGCAAGAGTATGATCATGATTACGCCACAAAAAATGTTCCTATTTGTCATCGGGTATCACGACTAATATTAGATAGTTATTCACCAAATTTTTCTTACATTTACGTTTTTTTAATAAACCATCATCAAAAATAAAATTATTAATTTTTTCTAATCGATCTAACGTGTATTGTTCGCCGGGTAACCCGATTCAAAAACTGACACTATAGATTGGATAAAGGTATCGAGACTGCCACTCGACTAATTTTTTATGTGTAATAGGTTCTAAATCTATTCGGGTAGATTGAACGCGATATATTTATATATATATATATATATTACGATATTGTTTTTGGGCATTGCCTGTTTAAACTTATAATAAATAAATAAATAAATATTTGTCCTAGTTGTTTCTCCCCTTTGACTATGTTACGTATCGGAAAACCTATCAAATTTTCGTCTGACGCCTCTTCGTCCACTGACCATCGGAAAACGGATAACATGTCGGCGCCCTCATTTTGTACACCTGTTATATGACGCGTGATAAAATCAAGCGTACCAAAATGCAGTGCCCACCGCGTAAGTTTACTATTTTTATTTTTCACACGATGTAATCAGGTTACCGCAGAATTATCTGCGTACAGTATGAAAGGACGAGAATCTATAAATGATCTAAATTTATCTATCGCACAAATTAACACTAAGCATTAACGTTCGACTGCGGCGTATCTACGTCACACTTAAATTTTTACTGGCGTATGTGATTTTTTTCTATGTTCCGGGTTATCACCTTATTGAAATAAAAACGCACCAAGCCACCAAACTCTATTTCCGATGCGTCCATCTGTAAATGGAACTTTTATGTTTACACTTTTAATACCTTTGAGTAAACATATATTTATTTAATAATTAATACACATTAGTTTTAAACATCTTTATATTTTAAAAGTGTGTTCTCTCGAAACGCACACGAACAAAAACAAAACATTATCATCAGGCAAAGTAATATATATGTTAATATCAATGTTATCAGTATCACCAAACACCACATCTCTCCCTTCTTAATTTTACAAAATAAATAATAAAATGATTTACATAATATTACAAATCATTTCAAACAAAATATAAATATAATTAATTACAATAGGTAATAATAATAATAATAAAAAATATAATTATATAATACATAAAACATATTAAGTTAGTGATAAATGTAATATAAAAAAAAAATTAATACATTCATTATTATCAAACTTTTTTGGCCTCCTTTTAATTCTTTTAGATTTTCTTATTTCCTCAATTTCTTCTCTATTTACTTCTTCCTTCATCACCTCTCTCTCATTAAATTTTTTTTTTTGTAATATTTGATCAATGTGTCTCTTCATTTTACCATTATTTGTTTCAATTAGAAAAACTACTTCTCCTAATTTTTCTTTAATTTTTCCTGTAATCCATTTTTGTCCAACACTATAATTTCTAGCTAACACTATATCACCTATTTTAAAATTTGTATTTCTTTTACCCTTGTATGTTCTTTTTTGTTTTATTTGACTCAGTTCAACTTTGGTTTTTACACTTATATTTTTATCATTTTTTGTTTCCTTTTTAAACTGTTTTAAAACTAAATCAAATTTATTATTTAATTTTCTATTCATGTGTAATTCTGCTGGGCTTTTGCCTGTGGTACAATGAATCATATTTCTATAATCTAATAAAAATTTGGAAGACGCTTGACTAATATTTGTATTATTATCTAAAATTTTTTTCATTTTATCTTTAAAAATGCCTACCATATTCTCAGCCGCCCCATTACTTTGTGGATGATAAGGTGGTGTTAAGACATGTTTAATATAGCTATTTTTTAAAAATGTTTTAAATTCCTTAAAAGCCCACTGAGGTCCATTATCTGTTACTAAAGTTTTACAGATACCAAACCTAGCAAAATATTCTCTCATGACATTTATAGTATTTAAAAAAGTAGTTGAAGTCATATGTATTACTTCTGGCCATTTTGAATATTCATTTATTATTACAATAAACATTTTTTTATTAAGTTCAAGAAAATCAGCATGTACCCTCTCACTCGGTTCCTTTGGATATTCCCATACATGTAATGGAGATTTAGTTGGTTCTTTTTTAAATTTAACACACGTATTACATGAAGCTACTAATTGTTCGATTTGTTTGTTTAACTGTGGCCACCAAAAATAATTTCTAACCATCATTTTTAATTTTACAATACCAAAATGAGTGCTATGCAACTCATTTAAGAACTTTGCCTGTAAACATTTTGGTATCACTAACCTATGACCCAAAAAGATACAATCTTGATACAAAGTCAGTTCTTTTTTTGTAAATAGTATGGTTTAATTAATTCTGAAATTATTTTAATTTTACAATTTGGCCATCCCGTTAAGATATATTTTTTAATTACTTTTAATATTTCATCTTGTTTTGTTTCTTTTTGTATTATTGTTTTATTTATGCCTTAGAAATAGTCAATTATAAAATGAATTGTTGGAATATCTATTTCTCTCTCACTTTTATGTGCAATTCCTGACCTAGATAATGCATCTGCGCTTTGATATTTTGCAGATTTAACATACTGAATACTATAATTGTACCCTGCGAAAAACAATGCATATCTTTGAATTCTGTTTGCTGCCACTTGTGGTAGACTTTTATTTTCATGGAAAATATATGTAAGAGGCGTATGATCAGTTACTAAAATAAAATGTTGCCCATATAAATATTGATCGAATTTTTTTACACAAAAAATAATTGCTAACGCTTCGTTATCTATTTGGGAATACTTTTGTTCAGCCCCATTCAAAGTTCTAGATGTATAACTGTATAAGCAATAGGTTTTTTCTCATTATTAGGCAAGATATGTGAAATCACTCCTTCTATACCATAAGAGCTGGCATCGCAAGCTAATTTAATTTTATAGTCTGGATTAAAATGTGTCAATACTGGTGCTGAAGTTAACATTTGTTTTATATTTTTAAAAGCAATATCACATTTATTATCCCATGTAAAATCATTATCTTTTTTAAGTAATTGATATAAAGGATATAACGCCTCTGTACTCTTTTTTAGAAATTTCGAATAATAATTAACCATACCTAAGAAAGATTTTACTTGAGTTATAACCTAACCATTTTTATTAATTTTATAACCTAAATATTCTATTTCCTCTTGAAAAAACAAACATTTATTTTCTTTCGCTGTTAGTCCACATTCTTTTAACTTATGTAATACTTCTCTTAATTTAACTAAATGTGTTTCCCAATTTTCATTATATATTAACATATCATCTAAAAAACAAACTACATTCTTAATTTTTCTGAAAATGTTTTCCATCTCCTTCTGAAAAATACCTGATGCTGACGCAATACCATACATTAATCTATTGGGCACATATAAACCTTCATGTGTAGACAATGTTAAAATGTTTCTACAATTTTCATCTACTAACAATTGTGTATATGCTTGGGACAAATCAATTTTTGACCAAATTATACTGCCACTCATATTTGCAAATAAATCCTCTACTCTGGGTAATGGGTATTTATCGATTTTCAAGAATTGATTAATTGTTTTTTTATAATCACCGCATATACGTATACTTCCATCAGACTTTGGTACTGGTACTATTGGTGTTCCATAATAACTTGTTTCTTTTGGAGTTAAAATTCCTTCCTTCACTAATCTATCTATTCTAATCCCACTTGATTTCTTATTTTATATGGTAAAGGTCTTGGTTTAAAAAATATAGGTTTAAAATTATCTTTTAAAATTAATTTACAATTATTCTTGGTATATGTTCCTAATTTATTTATGAAAACTTCTGGAAAACTTGTTATTAATTCATTTTTATAGTAATTAAACTCATCATTAATAATATTTATATGCTTTTCAATATTAAAATTAATTTTTAGAGGTACGATCCATTCTCTACCTAACAATGGTGGTCCTCCATTTTCAATTATATATAGATTTAATTTTAAATTATTAGTATTAAGTTTAACATTCACTTTAATTAAACCTATAGGTACAATACTAGTTCCTGAATACACTCTAAGTTTCACAGTTGTAGGTTCCATTGGTATATGACTAAGTTTATTATGATAAAAATCTAACTATATTGCAGATATTGCTTAATCTGTATCCAATTCCATATCAATCATCTCACTTTCTATTTGTACTTTAATTTTAATACTCTCTTTATTAGTATTCAACTGTTCAATTTGAAATAATGTATCTATGTTTAAATCCTCAGTCTCTAAATAATTACTTGACCTATCATTTTTATCATCTCTTACACATTTATTTTTTCCAAAATTACTTTTACTTTTTGTATTAATAAAATGAGACGACCTCAGTGCAACTTTTTTATTCCTGTCATTACCCTTGTTAAAATAACAAACTTTTTTTAAATGCCCTTTCTTTTTACATATATCACAACTACGATCTTTATAAATACAATTATTAATTACATGATTTGTTTTACCATAGCATGCACAGTGTCTATTGTCGCTACTCCCTTCACGATTTTTCCCAGTATTCTAAATTTGCTCCTTCCATTTGTTCCTCTTATTTATGAAATTGATTTCTCCTTGAACTTGTCCATTTGTTGCATGTTGGAAATTTTCCAGGCTTTTCTCAGCACCTTCGTGGACTTGGCATATTTCTTTTGCTCTTCCATATGATAAATCAGGTTCTTCACACAGTTTCGTTTTTAACGTGCGATCACTCACTCCATGCACTATCTGATCACGTAATTCTTCCTCCAAATTATCTTTAAAATTACATAATATTGATAATTTCTGTAATTTTGTAATAAATTCGGTGATCGAATCATTATCCTGTCGACAATTTCGAAATTTCGATCGTTCCGCCAGAACTGAGACTTTAGGCTGTAAATAATTTTTCATATTACTTACTAGTTGTTCATATTCAACGTCTTTTGGTAAGGTTGGAGTACAAGGAGATTTTAATACTTTATAACCTTTACTCCCAATTAGAGTTAGGAAAATAGCTGCTTTATTTTATTTTATTTTATTCACTAACATATATAATTCAAGCCTTTCTACCCAAGTCTCGAAATCCTCTTCTTGCAGTTTGAATTCTTCTATATTACCAAATTTAGCCATCGTGTTTTCCGTTACGTAACTAATTTTTTTTTTTATCTTTTTTGATCCGAATGATTTTTCTTTTCTGTTTACCCTATTATGGATTGCATCTTCGTCGCCACTTTTATGTTTACACTTTTAATACCTTTGAGTAAACATATAGGGCACACGCCCAAAAATTTACGAACTGTACGAACATTTTTGGTAACGGGGTGATTTAAAATTGCCTCCAATTTTTCTAATTGTCTGTCTATACCGTCGGCGTCGACAATATGACCTAAAAATGAAATTTGGATCTGCCCAAAATGACATTTTTTTTTATATTACAAGTTAAACAACTTCTTTGCAATCTTTCTATTACTTTTTCTGTGTGTATAAGGTGATCGTCACGAATGTACGATAATATCACAATGTCGTCTAGTTACACTTCTACAAAGTCACCTATTAGTCCCTTTAATACTTTGCCCCATTAGTCGGACAAATTTCACCGGAGAATTTTTCTAACCAAATGGTAGTTCCCTAAATTGAGTAATCAATACCCTTAATTTCTTCTTTGTGAGAATTAGGATATCTATATTGTTTTACGTTAATTGGATGCGCATTTGGTGTAATTATTTTATGTAATGTTTGATTTGTATATGTTAATTTATCACCGGGTAAGAAAAATATATCGTTAAAATTATTACATAGATTTTTAATTGTTTATATTTCTTCATTATTTAAATGATTTAAATTAAGATTTTGTTTTAAAATTTTAAGTCTATTATTTTTATTAGGTGATTTAGTATTTTCATTATTTACAAGGTTTATTCCGCGAGGCATTTCTTCAAATTTCATTTTGTTAATTGAAACTGAAATAACTTTTTTCGAAGTGTTTAAAATTACAAAGGCGTAATTGTTCTTAATTAGTATCATACAAGTTCCAATGTAAACATGATCAATTATCTTAATTGGATCATAAAATATGCCTGTTAGGTTATTAGAATTAAAAGTTTTCACTTTTACTGCCGATTCCGAAAGAGCTTTAATGGAATAGTAATTATCATATGTTGGTATACAAACTACTATTTTAATATTTTCACTAAAATAAAATTGTAATGTTAGATTCTAAGCGAAGCGAAGAATGTATTGATTTTACAAAGATTTTTTTTTTTTATGTATGAAGACACTTTTTCGGGTAGAAATAATGGTCCGAATACCACATTTAAGGTATGATTTCGGTAGAAAATCATGTCTAGTCAGTTCTTAATTAAACTCATTTTTCGAATATCTCAAAAGTTTTTTCTTGGGAAGAGATAAAATACTAAAAAATGGCGGAAATCAGCAAAATTACGATTTCTGTTATTTAAAATGTTAAAATTTCGTAATAATTAATTGAGTTTTGATCATAGGGACTTGAATTTTTTTTGAGTATTAACATAGGTAGTATACAAGTGAGGTAAAATATTAAAATGAATTATTAGTATAGTGTATTGTATTTTCTAATGCAATATTATTGCATTTAAATCTTAAGGTGGTTCTAGTCGGTCAAAACAATGTCGTGTTTAGACCTTCAGCTGTGACAAAATTGTGGGATTTTGGTAGGTCCATTTTGAATCCTGTAAAAATCTTAGGATTGTTTGACATATTTTTTAGGTTTGATCGAAACGTTTTTTGAAAAATGAATTTCCGACTTCAGTAAGATTAAATAGGTTTTTCGTATTTTAACATTTTTTACTTATATAATATGTAAGGCGGAAAACCATATTTTGTAAAATGCTTCGATCAAAACCTAGAACAAATGTCAAGAAATATTGTGTTTTTTACTGAATAAAAATCGGACCGGTCAACAGCTCACAATTTTGTCACAGCGAAAGCATTTTTCCATGCAAAAAATTATTTAGTAAGCAGTCGTATTTTCATATTTTTGACATGTGTGTACGCGTACGAGAACGCTGTTTGTTGCGTACTATAATTTTTCACCAGTTGTCATGTGTCTAACCGGGCAGACGATATCTAAAATTAAATTATATATAAATAATCAATTATTAATATAGATTTTTACATTTTTATTATTGTATAGCCCACATCAATATTCTTCGTTCTTCGTAATTTTAAAAATGAGCAGCAAATTCAATTGGCGAAATTGTAAATGGGAAACTTAGGTTAAAACGTACAGATACATTTGACTACCAGGTACGAGGTCAACTACAAATTTCAAATAGAATGTTTTGTTATTTTTGTATTGGACGCCTTGTGGTCTTATGTACGAAAGAATTAAAAGAAACGACCAATTTTTGGGAAACAAAAATGTTAAAACAATTAACCACGTTTTATTTTAATTCTTTATTACCTGAAATAGATCGTTCTTGGTTTGACCGAAATTTACCTTTGCGGGACGGAGTTGTATTAGAAGTTAAATCCTAATTTATTTATAGTTGTATTTATCTCTATTATTTATATCTACCATACCCCTACACGTATTATATTACATTTTTTAACTTGTTTTAATTACTAAATAATAAAAAAAAAATATAAAATAAAATCTTTGTAAAACCTATATATTCTTTGCTACGCTAAAACAATATGTTAAATATAATTGAATGTAATAAGTAGTGTAATAAAATACTACAAATGATTATACTATACATTTATAGTATTTCATGTAAATTTGTTTTAGTAATGAGTAAATTAGAAACGGGTACCTATATGAATTTTTAATCATGATAAAATGACACCTACGTGTTATAAAATATAAATAATTATATTTATGTTATACCTATTATCATTGATTATACTCGTATATACTAGTATATATTATAATCAATGCTATTATATAAATATGTCGCATAAAATATAGCATATAACACAATAATAATATGCGGGTAAAGCCAGAGCAGATATGTCTGATTCGGAAGCGGTGCACAGGTAATAATTATATATATATTTATATGTAATTAGTATATTAATTTATAGTGTGTAGTGTAATCATTATCTAATACACACACACTAATGTTCATTTACTTTGCACACATTAACAAGTTATAATGCAATTGACATGTTAAATTGCCAATACAACCCGCCTTAGAAATTGACCGACTAGAAACACTAATTTCTCGGAGGACCGAAGTGACGAAGAAGAAACGCCTAAAATCGACATTTCCACTTTTTTTCTTTTTTATCATTGAAATCAAAAGTTAGTAACTAAAATTAACTACAGAGAATATAATATGTTATTTGAAGATATTAAAATGTAGATATACTTTAGGGTATTATTTTATTATAATATTTGATAAAGAAATTTGTTAAATATCTATTCAAATTTAAATCAGTATTTTTGCTGAAGACTAAAAGATAAAGTAATTATGCCATAAAGCTAAGACTAGAAAATTTTTAATTTTTGTAACTCTAAATTGAAATGATATCAAAGTGAATATATGCTAGGAAATAATTCACATAATTGAAATAAATTACGATTTGCAATACACAGTATTATTTTTGAGTTACTAAAATAATTATCATCTAATCTCAAACTTTAAAATAAATATCTTGATATACATATATACTTGTATTATGGAGATTGTAGAGATACCTGTCTTTTTTGAACACTTGATTATTTTTATATCATTTTAATAAATGATATTCTGTATTTACTATAATTTAATGATAAATAATATGTGCAAAAATGAAGCACTGTACAAAACCGATGAAACGACTACGCTGTCGACTACCATCACGTCCACGTCAACCACCCTACCGCTACCACCACCGCAGCACAATCGTTTTAACCACAGTAACAGTACCAATAGCCGCAACAGTATCATCAACAACAGCAGTATCAGCAACAGATGCCATACAAAAGTCGCAGAGCTATGCTACCGGGGTACGGACAAGGCCGGATACGCAGGTCAGCATATCGAAGACGAAGACCAGTGTATAAATATTATTATTATTACAAAGATGATTATGACGATCAACCGGAATACTACGACGAGAGTGTATAGCACATGTTGGTACTCAAAAAACACATCAGAAAACATTCTAGGTTCAACAGTAAGTGTATTATAGAGTATTATTTTAGTTTGAATAATTACTTTTTATTTTTTTAATATATATTGAGTACACGTGGAAATGGTTTTATGCATAATGTTTGTTATATTTTATGATTTATACTTTAATATTTTCTTGTCAGGAAATCAAATTAATACTTTCTCTAAATCTTCTTCTCCTTCTTCTACCTCGCCTTACACTTTCAACTAATTAGGGTCGGCCATTCTTGATCTACATCTCCATATATCTCGATCTACATTTCGTCTTTTCCAATCAGCTATCTGTTATATCACTCTCAATGTATTTATCTATACAATTATTATAATTATTGTAATATAATTATTATCGAACTTCATATAAATCCCAACGTTTTGAATATTTTGACATCTTATTGTTTTTTTTTTTTTAGGAACTAAATAATGCATCAAACCATCATATTTAGCCAAATAACTTGAAGATTTACTCCCTTTACGACCAGGATTGGCAGGTCTATTGAATGCTTGCAAATTATATCTCATTATACTTATACTTATACGTTATACTTCCCATTTCGTTGTAAACCGAGATCGGCAATATTATAGGTTATAAATTTTACCTATCGTATTATATCTCATTAAAATTTCTAGTAATATGATATTATAATGGATGCTTTAGTGATGATTTAATATATAGGAATTACGTGGATTTCTAACTAACATCTGGCATTATAAGTACGTAATATATCTATTTTAAATTATGGCCTTAATTATAAAAGGAAAACTACATCTAAAGCCCATATTATCCGATGTATGAATAAAACGAGATTTAATCAGACTATTTAAGAAAATAAATCTTGACTATTTTTTTTGTAATAAAGACATATGTACGTTATAATTAAATGTCATTATATAGGTACAGGTAACATTCATCTTATAAAAATATAAGTAGTGTTTACTCTAAAGTAAAAAATTTAAATACTCATTTTGTTTTTTTATTAATAATTCGTCGCCATAGACAATTCAATTGAAACTCTTTGTTTTATAACACGAGAATGTGTATGTTTTGTCATCGTTACGAGCATATTAAATGAGATGATTTCAATCGATAAAAATCCATATCAATAAATACGTTTCTAAGTTTAATAACGTCTTGCGCGAATTAACGCGTTCATTGACATCGGTCTGTCTTAGAAGTGAGAGTTTTATTAATTTTTAATTAGTTTTTTTAACATTTCTGACAATTTTCTCAATTATAACATACAATGCCGTGTTAACTTAAATTTACGTGCTAGGGCAACCATATTTGGTGTCTCTCAATTCAGGGTGATCCTCCCCTGAAATTTCATTTTTTTTTACCACTTGTTAATAGCAAAAAATGTTTAGAAGATAACGCATATAATTTAAAAAAAAATAAAGAATCGTTAGAACATCTGAACACGTATCATACACAGATTGTTATCTTCTACTATAGTACTATAATAATTAATATCATATTATTATAATTGGAGATATCTGAATATCATATAATAATCGGCAAAGGAAACAAATTATGGGTTTCATAATTTATTTTTAGCTGTGGCGTTGTTGCTAAGAGTCTGGCACACGCAACCCTACACCCCGCGATTCATATCATTATCCACATAACAAGTAAAACCATATCTACGATATCGAATAAAGGCAATAATAATTATTTTTAAATAGTTAGGTATTAGTGCCCGGCCACACTATCCGTTTTCACCGGTGCGGTAGTTTATATTATACGTATTTATCTATAGTTAAAATTTGAAATGTTTGACACTGACAAGTTTATTCAATATGTTCAAATTAACAATCCCAATTGGGAAACAGGAAATAAAGACTATAAAAATGTTATAATTAAAAATAAGTGTTGGCATGAGATTGGGGAAGTAATGTATTCTAACTGGAAACTATATCTATTCAATGTATAGTTTTTTAAATTTTTTTCTTTAAACTTTTGTTGTATTTGAGAAAGTAATATTTACTTTGTTTCAATGTAATAAAACAAAAGACAAACGACAAATTATTTTAATGGTGTCTTCTATGAAGCTTCAGATAAAATAAAACTATTTATAGATAATGGTGACACGGGTGAAGCTTGAGAAAAAAAAAAATTTTAAATTAAGTTGTACATATGTTATTATATCTAATAATTAATATAAATATAGTAATACTGTATAATAAGTGTAATTATAAACTTATAATTTCTGAATTACTGGTTGCGTTTACTACACGTAATAATGAGTAGTAAATTTGTTTAACTTTTATACATACAAATTATATTTTGGGTAGTTCTAAAAATGTTTTAGCACAAGCTCTGTCTTAATCGCTATATATTATTATGCATCGATATTTTATTTACAATATATCGAACCATTTTTATTTTTGCGCATCCCTAAATATCTACATAACAGATCACAACATGTATTACTTATCGGGTTATCTATGGTTGAATGATAATCACAAAAAAAAAATCCTAGATAATTTCAAAAATTGGCGGGAAAACGCATTGAAAACGCTTAGTGTGGCCACTTGATAAAAACGCACCGGTTTTATTGTCCATTTTCAACGGACCGGTGAAAACGGATAGTGTGGCCGGGCACTTATGGTATAGAATATTAAAATAAAATATATCGTATTCATACAGTACGCAATAACTAATACGTCAACCATTGTATAGTAATTAAAGTAGGTATACAAATATATTTAAATTACATCTAAATTAATAATTATACTTATAGAAAATAAAATATATATTATAATAAGCGTCCCTAAACATTTCGCAAATTTTGGTGCCCTAGGGAACTTTCCCTGTATCCCCTCCCTACCCCTTAGCACGTCCCTGATAACATACCAAAGAGGTATGATTAAATACAATATACCTATATTTATTACACCTTTTTACAGAAAACAAATTTTATTTATTTATTTATTGGTTTTACAAAGAATTTTATAGTTATTTTTGACGATACTCTCTAATGTAGAATTAATTTTCCAATAAGACCCTTAAGGAAATACTGTCGATAACATATTGCATCATCTACATGGTACTTTATTTGGCTCATTTTTCTTAAAATTTTCCAAAACTATAGCTCTTGGCATAAAAATGTATAGAGCTTAAATTTTAGAACATATTATTCTACATAAAAAATATATATGTAGATAAAATTTCTTGAACATCTACTATTTTCCAAGTAAAATTAAATATACAAAAAATTTCGTTTTTTCGGAATAATTAAATTTTTTGCTATTATTTAAATGTGCATTAAAACGGTAAATTTTGCGGTAAAATGTTCTATATCGAAATTATACTAAATTACATTTTATAAATGAAAGGTTATTTGTAAAAATTACATAGGAATGTCCGTTTCCCTGTTAGAATGCAATTTTTTGTAAGATCGTCGAAAAATTTCCGAATGTAGGTTGTATATTTGTTGTTATGCGGGTTAGTCTACGTCTGCGATGTTTAATATTATTTATAATAAATGTTGTTTTATAAATCATTTATAATATGACATTAGGTGATATTAATAAATATAATATCTACTGTTATCGACTTTAACTATATAATTTAATCTACCCGAGTCTCGTATAGTCTTATAATATAATATTATCTATTTAAGTATAATTTTTATTTGATTTCAAATAACATTGCCGTGTTTTATTAGTTTAATACGTTCGTGACTATGTAGTCGTCCACGAATTGTAAAAAAAATGCCGCGTCAAAAAATATTTTTAGTTTGTTTTATGAAAATTCACATTCTGGGTAGTAAAATACAATCTAAAAGAGATCTAAAAGGAAAAAAGTACGAATACCAATTCGCGATCGAAGTCATTGTTTAAAACGATTAAAAAAAAAATATAAAGAATTACGAAACCTAGAAAAAAATAAAAATAGAAATAGTAATAGCAATAAGAGAGCATATGTTTGAAGAAACTTTAAATTATTTATTTGATATCGGACACCCGACTGCATTAAATATGATGAAAATTAATGAGGATAAGGAATTTTTGATTTTACAAAGACGAAAAAATCGCTCTGGATGTATGCTTGGTATAGACTTAAAATTAGCTGGAGTTGAAAAAAGGAAATATAAACGTGAAAACAAGTTGTGTAGACGAAGACAAGAAGAGTATGGTCGACCAAATGGCCAAATCTAATGAAGGTATATCAAATTAATTTATTTTTCACAATTAAAATTAGATATTAATATTTTTATTTATAGTGGAATTTACTTCTACATCTTGTTCAGAAAAAGAAGAAACAATAGAAAATACAACATTCAGTGTGCCAACTTCCTTGATACAAAAAGGTAATTTTGGAAAGGAAATTTTAACGCCTTGACTTTCTGCTGTACTGGACAAATGCAAGATGCCAACCATTTATTGACAGTCTACATAGAAACAACTTCACTTAATCCATTACATTTTGTTATAAATCGAACTTCAATTCGTTGTTCTCGACAATAATTTCGTAAGTTTATTGCTTCTAACATAAAAATTAAGATTTTTGGATTTAAATTTATGTTTTACAAACATACATTGGGATTCAAAACTACTTCTTGATATCTCCGGTAAAACAAAAATTGATAGACTTACCATTATTGCAACCGCCCCTAATACAGAACAACTTCTTAGAGTTCCTGAACTTACCTCTGGAACCGGATATGAAGTTTCATCTGCTATATATGGTACTCTTGAGGATTGGTTTCTTCTTCCAAATGTACAAGCGTTTGTATTTGATACAACTGCATATAATACAGGATGTTTGAATGGTGCTTGTGTTCTCTTAGAACACAAACTTAGTCGTGATATATTATATTTAACTTATAGACATCATGTATTTGAAATTATTCTTCAAAGGGTATTTGTTGGATCAAACTTTAGTCCATCATCCGGACCTGATATCCCATTATTTAAGAGATTTAAAAATCAATGGGAAACAACTAATACATCACAATTTTTAATCTTGTTGACGGACGTGAAAACCAATATTGTTCTTAATGATGTAAGACAAGACATTTTATTATTTGCTCAGAAAAAAATATTACATGATTTTCCTCATGATGATTACAAGGAATTTCTTTAACTTATAGTCATATTTTTAGGAGATATACCTAAGGTGGTATCAAATTTCATAAGCCTGGTTCATATCATTTGGCTAGATGGATTGCAAAAAGTATATATTGTTTAAAAATAATGTTATTTTAAAATCAATTTAAATTAAATATCGGAGAAAAAAAAACCAATCAAAGTATTTGCTGTTTTATTATGAAATGTTATACAGAGTCTTGGTTTACTGCCACCTAACCTAACCTTAATAAGCATCGCTAATAATATATCATTTCTAATGAAACTTAATGCGTATAAAAATGACGATTATACGAATTATAGCGGACATTGCTTTAAATAAATTTATAAACCATTTGTGGTATCTCAATGAAGAATGTTCTGCGTTTACCTTATTTGATGACAGAATTAGTATAGAAAAAAATGGATTGAAATAATAGTTATAAATGGTTATTAAGGTTCAAGAATTTTGGTAGAAGAAGAAGAAGAAGAAGAAGTTTTACATTAAATCAGAAGACGTATATCATTTTGTGAATAAAGACCTTCCAACAATACTACTTATCAAATCAATTAAACTGTTTTGAAGATTTGGTTTATCGCAAATTTCTTAAAAATAGATCCATCTCAATGGAACACACAAATAGACTACATTCAAGGTTAACTGATAATTAAGTCACTTAGAGTAGAAATTGATACAGCAGAACGTGGAATAAAACTTATGGAAGATTTCAACGACAAAATAACAAAAAATAAATAGCAAAAACAATTTTTTTTTAAAAGTTAGTATTAGTATTATGATATTTTTATAATTCAATAATTTGTAATAAAAATTATTTATATAACAATTTTTTTTTTTAATGTTTTTATCAATACAAGATGTGGTAAACCCGAGAGGTTTACTTATTATTATATCACATATATTATTGTAGTTTATAATAAATTATACAAGGACACAGAAACATAATTAATACTTGAATAGCAACATAGATTTTGGGGAAAAGAACAACAACACTATGAATTAGGTCAGTGGTTTTCAATCTTTTCGTGTTTACGGCACACTCTGATTTTCATAAAATGTACACGGCACACAACAACCACAAATAACTTTTTCCTCTATGATGCCTTTTTTTAGGAAATTTTTGTTAAAATTTAAACTCTAATTTAGTAAATAATATAAGCAAAGTATAAAATTATAAAACAACATTAATGCAAATTCAATATGATATATATAAATAATATTTGTACAGGTATTATTATTTGTATAAATAAGTAGGTACAACAATTATTTAATGTGAAATTTGTACTTGGTGGATGTTACAAAGATGCTTAATTCTCGGCCGAATAGTTGACAGACATACCCTCATTTCTTCTTCTAATGAGATTAATTGTTCTCTTTTCTTATTTTTCATATTAGTAAGAGCTGAAAATCTTTGTTCACAAAGGTATGAAGTTGAAAATAGTAAAAAAATAGTCAACGCTTTTTGAGATATGTCTGGATATTTTTCAGATACATACAGCCAGAATTTGTTGAGAGTCATAACTTTGAACATGAACTCCAATGTTCGATCATTTTTAAGTGAACAAAGATTTTCTTCTTCAATAAGTGTTAAATTGATCAAATCACCAATGGATATAATAAATGGATTTCGAACCCAAACATAATTTTTAATATTAATGCAAGGAAAATAATTTTTTACATTTTTACTTCCAATAGTGCAATAGAATCAATTATTAAGGATAATATTTTGTTATCCATAATTTGTGCTGCAGTACGTGAAAACATTGAAAGATTCCCTTGATTAATTTTATTTTTCTATAGATTTAATTTTTCGATGAAAGCAACAATTTTGTCTGATGACGTTAAAACATTTTTATTGCGACCTTGCATACTAGAATTAAGTTTATTAAGATGTTCAAACAAAT
>CM023357.1:1366361-1378166 GCA_013282895.1 Eriosoma lanigerum | reverse complement strand
TATTAAGAAACTTAATGAAATACAATAAATTTTATTATAAGATCAATTAATAAGTTTATTATGTGTATATATAAAAATACTTATAAGAAAACTTAAAAAAATATATAACCTATGTTTATAATTGCACAAGTTATTATGAAAAACCTAAAATCAAATTCAACAAAATTTGGAATTCCGAAAATTAAGACGTTTTCTTTGTTTGGTAATTTTTATTTTTGAGAAATTCAAAAAATGAGCTAAATACCAACTATAAATAATTTTTTACTGAAAGCACTTCCTACTTTGGATATTGAGACCATTATTTCAAAACGGAAAACTGTGTTTAGAAAAAAAATAATTATAATATCATAATATTATGTTTACAAAATTATTCATGTTTATATCATGTATATATATAAGCCTTATAATGTCAATAGCCGTGATATTAAAGGTTATTTGATAAAATAAAAAACTTTAAATCGTTGTTTTGTAAACTATAATTAGGAAGTATTTTAGAGTACAACTTATATTGTATCTAATTTATTTAGAATTACGCCACAGAGCAATATAAAACTATATTTTTGCAACTACATTTCGATATTATCATAGTTTACACTCAATGACAATGTTCTATGTAGATATTCAAAACACATACATTTTGTAATAATTAAACATAAACAAACAACGAATAATATACTTTATATCTGTTAATTAATAGAATATAATCGAGAATTATTATTATAAATTGTTTATGCAGCAAGAGTAATTTTATATTTTTACATTCATTTTGAAATTCAATTAATTTATCTCGTAATAATTTACTTGGTCAGAAATCATAATTTTACATACATATAAATGTTATATAATGTAATTTAAATTTTTAGTATGACCAAAGCAAGGAATAAGTTATTAAATTATATTATTATCGTCATACATTTTATATTTTAGTCCTGCATTCATGACTATTTATTTTCATTAATTATTGTATAATTATTATATAATAGAATAATTGATTGTGCTTTCAGTAGTCAATCGTATCATCCTGGTACTTTATTAAGCTCATTATTCAAATTTCTCGAAAGTTTTTCTTAAGAAGAAGAAAAACTACTAAAATATGTCAAAAAATAGACAAAATTACGATTTCCGTAATTTTTAATTCTTTATTCTGCGATAACTAATTAAGTTTGGATAGTAGGGATTTGAAATTTAAAAATTTTTGAGTACCAACATTAGTTACATACAAGTGTGGTAAAAATTTGGAACGGAATAGTTGATTATTAATATTATTATTATTAATATTATTTATTATTATTTAGGGCTTTTATCTTTTTTCCAAAAGAAAAGAAATTAATATTACCTATATATTGTGTTTATGTGTTTGATAAATTTATAGAAATAAATTTTATAGAAAACAAATAATGTACTACTTAACCTTTTTACAAAATATTATGATAATCGTGTCTGACAATTTTTTTTATAGGCTTTTTATTATAGTTTTTTTTTTTTTGGTAAAAATAATGGTCCAATTACCACGAATAGAATAATCTTTCTATACCAAATTTCATCTATACTCTGTTCCATCTAAGAGTAAACCGCGTTCGCGCATCACGATTGACGATCTTGACGAATCGTCGATCTAAATTTCTCCCTCCTACGCACAATATCAAGCTGCTAAGACTCGTCATCCAATGTTGATTTGATGTAAACATGATAGCCTATAAAATTTGATATTAAATTACACTTTGTATTTTTTCCAGAAGGTAAACACTAAATATCGGGTCGATGTTAGCGATGTGTATCGTTGCTCACGGCGGCCACCAAATATCTGTCCCGGAACGACCGCTTGGAAGGAGATGCGTGTCGCCCGACGAAAATTGGTCGCAGCCCGGTTTACTCTTAGGTGGAACAGAATATAGTTGGTATCTAATTAAGCTCTTTTTTTTTTAATTTCCCAAAAGTTTTTCCTTGAGAAACGGAAAATCACCATAATTACAGTTTCCGTTATTTTAATTTTTTTTTTCTTAAATACTAATTGAATTTTGATCGTACCGAATTGAAAAATTTTTAAGTACTAAATTAGGTAATATAAACGTTTAGTGCAATTTTAGAATGGGTTGGTTGATTTTTTGGCTAACTATTGAGCTCTGAATTTTTTCCAAAAATGTTTAATATTACGTGCATATTTTGGTTTAACGATTTGAAATTTTTATTTATTTTTCTTAATAATTATAATAAACTACTATTTTTTCCGAAGGCCGATGAGACGAAGGAGGAACATACTAAATTTACGTTCCCGATTTTTTATTCAATGTTGTTAAAAGAGAAGATTAGTTGGTATTATTTGAAAATCAACTATACATATTACGAAAGTAAGTCTTATTTACTCGATAGTCTTACTTAAAAAAACATATTACAAACACAAATAATTTTTTAAGAACACTAAGTATTTGCAGTTTTGATATGTTTTGCACTTCTTTTGAACTAATATGTTTGTACACGTGTTTGAATAGTTGTGCAACTACTATACATCTATATGCCGTAAAAAAATTATAAAACGTATACCTATATATCAACCTCATGTTTACATACACATTTAATACGAAATTATAAAAGGAAGAACATTTCATTGTATTTATTATTTTATTTTTATTTTATTTTCATAAACTAACCTTAAGCAATAAAAAAAAAAAATGTTTGTTGCTCCGTATTCTTTTATATTTTTTGTAGTGATTTCTAATGTATATTTTATGTCTGAAATAACAGCAGTTAATGGTAATGCATAATATAATATTTATAATTCATATTAGTTATTCCTCATTATTATTCATCTTATTATTATATAATAATAAATATATTTTAAATTTAACTGAGTAACGCTCAGAATCGTTGTTTTTTTTACATGCGATATTATTAGGTACATTCAAATCTTAATTAGAATATTTTAACATTTCACCATTTACGTTTCTAAAGACCAAAGGTCAAAGGAGTCCAGGAAAAACGTCCATATTCAGAATTATTAACTACCCGTCTTTTTTGCAAGTTAACTTTGTAGAACCCAATTCCACATAAGTACGACACACATAGCTTCAGAGGCACTGTCGTCATTATATGCTATTGCATGTACAATTAAACAAATAATTAAGAATAATTAAAAATAATTCATCATAGTAATACTTATTTTAAGATTCTGTTTATAAATCATTTTTAAAACTGTTATTTATTATTAATCAAATAATGATTATTGTATGTTTTTCCAGATTTTTTAAAAATGTTTCAATCAACTTTAATTGAAAGTAATAATATTCTATAATTATGAAATATTAAATTAGAAATTTTTCTAAATGAATGATTTTTTAAATGTTTTGAAAATAAATATAAACTTATTTGTTTTTTGCTTTTTAAATTATAGAATTTTAATACATTTAATGTTGTTCATTCTAACATCAGTACAAATATTTATTTTATACAAAATATTTGGTACTAACAATATAATATTTTTATACCCTTAATGATTCAAAAAAATATTTATTTTCCTTACAAAATGTTATTTTTTTAAAACATGTTTATAAAAAAGAAGAAAACACAAACCTAAATGCGATTGTTGAATACTAATAAACGAAAGAATGTAATGTTATTGAAAAACAGAACTTATTACATCTATTTTATAATTTTTTTTTTTTTTTTTTTAATTATGCAGATTTTCCTAGCGTTGGTATGTTAATAATATTTCAGTGATTAAAAATACTAACTAAACTAACCCCTCATACTAACTATTTCATTATAATGCAATTTACATTTAGTGGATTGGTTTTTAATCCTAACTAATAAGTTGGATATAGAATCACATATTATACAAAACTAATTATATTCACAAGAAATTGTACTTATCGATTTTCAAAGCTTTTAAAATCAATATAATAATATCATATTTCCTGGAATAAATAATTTTGAAAGACATTCAATAACTATTTCATATTATTATAGTACTAATAATATTAATACATTTTTAGAGTAAAATAAAGTTAACATTTATTTTTAATTATATTTAAATTGTGTGTGTACGACATAAAACATAGAAGTAAAAATATAGTAAATCTTAAGAATTTAAGATAGGTACACACTATACAGTTATAATTTCGGTAATATTCCGAATAGTAAAATTGATATTACACAATTTTTTCGTTTAAGTACTAAAGCGGAAACACTTCCTCAACTTATTACTATAATCTGTTACATTCCATCTATAAACCACTACCGCGTATTTTAATAGACGATTTTGATGTATTTTAAAAATCAAAGCGTGACGATTCACCATCTAATATTGTTTTGATAAAAGTATAATGTTCAAGGAACACGAATTACAATCTCAATTTACATTATTCAGAGTAAAATTTCGCTGCTTATGCTTGCGTATTTTATATAACGTGATAAACATGATTATAAACGTACAACGCACAACAGGTAATGTCCACAGTGTTCAATCACTAAATTTTGGTCGTTTGTTGACATTGTGTGTCGTTTTGATGTTTTACTCTTTTTTGGTAATTAATTTATGTATTTGGGGTTTTTTTTATTTTTGTAGAGGACCATGAACCTTACAAATTATATGTTTTCTTGAAAAAAAATGGTAATGGATATAATGTTGAAGAATTATAATATACTATTATATGATTAAATATAAACCAGGAAATGAGCGTAATATTTTGGTGTAATGTAACATATTCAGCGAAACAGACCATCCTAGTGTTTTTTTAACTGTATTGTGCAACCGATAAATATGAATATTTACAAATGTTCTAATATAACAATGTATCAATAGATATTATAAGTGAACTAAATAATAATAGAACAGAACTGAGTAATGTATTCAATCTCATTGATTTTAATTTTTATAAATTTTATAATGAAATATGTTAGGTATACCTCTCTCATAATCTTTTTTTCAGATGTTTTATTTGTACGCACACTTTAAGAAATGATGAATCGAATGTCTCTATATTAGAATAAAACCAGTTAGCACCAGCGATTTTTCTCCTATAAATAAAATTTGTCATCCTCATTGTCTTCTAGCCGAAAGTATAGCATAAGATTTCTCACGTTTTCCACATGTTCTTTGTCGGTTAATGAAATCATATGTAATTGGAAAATATTATTTTTTTTTATTAATAGAAAATAAAATATTTTTTAAAAAGAAGTTTTCTGGTAAAACATATATATAAAAGTTCATAATTTGCTATAAATATATATTCTCAGATAAATTTTTCTTTGGAAATATATCAAGTATGAAAACATATCATAAAAACTGTTTAATGGAGAAGCAAAAGTCAGCTTGACCTCGGCGAAAAGTAACATGAACCCTTTATAGCATTTTCTAGTTGCCCTACACACTAAGCCGCATTAATCTTGATGTTAGAAACATTAAGATTACCTACAAGCTAATCAAATGATGGCGATTTTGTAGTCTCGGGACAAGAAGTCTCCGATCCTAAAATTTATGAAGTGATGATCAGATGCATTGTCAATTTGTGATTTGCACACTCTTTGTCGTTTTTTTTTTTTTTTTTTTTGAAATCTTAATGTTACTATCATAACGTCGACATTCGATTTTGCACATTTGCCCGTAGCTCTAGTCCCTTCGTTGATGATAACCATTTTAAAGACAACAATCATCTTAACGAAGTCTCCATCCTTTTACAATTAACTCAGTTACATAACGTAATATTTAAATTACATTTCACATATCAAATATCGTAGTAACTTAACATATACTTAAGACCGTTGTTGTAGAGACATAGACACTGTACATCACAAAATTACCATTCGACTTCACTGCTACATACTCCCTGTTTCTGTCCATGAGTTCAAGACTTAAGATACTGCCAAACACTACAATTGATATAGGCACGGCGCATGGTCAACACATCATCTTCACTATTCTTTAAGCTGTGAGTATCTGACGCTAGTAATACGTCAATTCCTTCGTCAACTACATGGTAAGTCAATAACTTTGGAGCTGACTTACGAGGTTCACTTGTATAAATCGTATCATCAGATTGATCCTGGGCCAGCCGCCTAAAAATAGTTAATCTAAAATGCAGATAAACATTGTTGAACGGCTGTCAGCTATAATATTCTCCCGGGCTATGTGTCCACAATTCTCTTCTAAAATGCTGGGTCTGCAAGAAGTTTGTCAATTTTAGGCGATGAGTCTGGATCACATAAGCAATTATTGATCAATAAAATGCTTTTAATAATTATCAGATATAAATTCTAAATAAATTCTCAGTAGACAATTATAAGTCAAAATATAAATAACTTTAATAAGTTATAATATACATGTTTAAAATTTAAAATTAGGTAAGTATATAGTTTCTTAAATAATTATAATGTTAAAAAGTTAACATAATCAAAATTTAATTTAATTTACTATTTTTTATTTATTCTATATGACACAGATGAACTAAATGCCCAAATTTTAATTCTTGTGGGTAAAGAATTATATATAATTGTAAATAAAATATTATTTTTTTTTACATAGAAATCTATACATTTAATTAATATTAATCGACTGGAAAATAATATTAAGTTACCCCAAATTGATGTGTTGTCTTGTATAATTATATATATATAGATTCTGAGTTTATATATATATTTTTAATTTTAAATTTTACTTAATATAATGATAAACATGACAATTCTTAACAAATTAATGACGTTTGTATAACATTTTTCGTGCGTCCAAGAGGACAGTTTTGTGTACCTATTGCTATAATTCATAACCATAATTCAGAATTTTTGTATGCTGTTTGGTAAATAATATTCGCAAAATATAATTTGCAATGGTAATTAGTAATTCCCATTTCTAGAGTGATTGTTTATTTTAACGACTAGTCTGATATCTTGATACAGATCACTATTTTTTATACTACAAAATACGTAAATGTAGTTTTTATTCCATAGTTAGAATTCTACATTTGTTCTAAAACAATGTAAAATCCAAATGTATAATCCAAATTTATGAGAACAATTTCAAATTTCAAATAAAAATTGTTATTTTGATTTTTAGTAATATTAAATGCCTTTGCGAGTAAGTATAATTTAGAATTAAAATAAATTCAAGATTTCAAAATATTATTTATAATAATACAAATATCTAAAAATATTTCTTTTAGCAATATTAATTACATTTTTTTTTTTATGTTATGACATAACTATGATTATTATATTATTTCTTCTAATACATTTTTATATTAATTTAATTTAGTTATAAAAAAATATTTAAAAATGTACAGTAGAGCATTTAATTTATTAAAATATACATATTTGTAAATATAAAATGTAAAACACAATTTATAAGGGAGGACAAAAGTGATCAATTATTTATAAAATTATATTTTAAATAAAATAAACAAAAAGAATCTACATATTCACGTGTTGGTTCTCGAATATCGAGATCGAGACAACAGCGATCGCGGTGGCTAATCGATCAACACCTCCTTCCATACACGTAAATTTCAATTGCATATCATTCGTGAAGTCCCGGAAGTCGTGGGTCGTCGGGATAGACTGTTGCGATATTAATTATCGTTTTATACAATCAAGTCAAAAATGTACAATAAATGTAAATATGAATATCTATTTCATGTTAAGATTTATTTAATACATTTATTGAATTTTTCATATTAATTTTTTACTAACATGAAATATCAATGACGATTTAGAAAACGAAAACAACTCGTTGTTATTGACTGATTATATGTGTTCGGGTATGTTATATTATTTTAACTTTTTAATATTGATTCTATGAGATAACGCTATGGGATATTATTAAGGTCACTAATTCTCGATGTTTACTTTTTGCTGACGATTTAAAAATATTTCGAATTATTGATTCTTTAAGGAATTTTATGCTACTTCAAAATGATTGGTGTGTTATGAATTATTTATTATTTAATTTATCGAAATGTAAAGTTGTAACCTACAATAAAAAAAGTACTAACGAATCCTATATATATTATTTAAATGGTATTAAACTAAATACGTGGAAACATAAGAGCTAATGGAATTTCATTATTTTATAGTGGAACATCCTATAGCAAGCATGCGAATGGAGTAGGTTTCTTAGTAAATGACGAACTTTTAACTTCTATAAAGAAATTCACTTCAGTAAATGATCGAATCTGTAATTTTCGTATAGCCGGTAAACAATATGGGGTTATATTGATGCGTGTATACTCACTCACAGAAACCGGTGAAGATGACTTAAAGGAAATATTCTATGACGAATAAGGAAGTGTGCATAATGGTCTAAATCATATCATAATATGATTTCTGTGTACTTTAGGTCTAACTCAAGATATTGAAACAATTCAGAATCGTTTTTTATGGGTATTAAGGCAGTCACTGATAATATTGTATTATTATTTATCCTATTTGAATGCATTTATATTGCATTCGAAAAAAACTATTCTAAGCAATGGTATACTAGATACTTATAATATTTTATTTTTTTAATTTTATTTATTTATCAAAAAAATGTGTAACAGAAAAATTATTTTTGATAATAATATAATGCAATGCAAGTACGTCAAAATTCTAGATACCGCGACTTTTGCTGTTTTCTGCAGATATAAGTGGGTCATTCCTGTTTTATTAGAAAAGTATTAAAAAATTCAAAAAATTATCTATATAAAAAACCAACAAGAAAAAAATTATCTACTTAATGCATACCCTATTTATGGAAATTGGATAATTATTACTGTCCGAAAAAGTAAAACTTTACCACCAAATTTATCACGTCTACCTCCTAAATAACTGTTTTAAGACTTTTATAAATACAGAAATCAAACTATAATGCGTTATCTAAAAATTTGAAAGTATGTAAAAAAAAATTGTACTTTTTGATTTTCTAAATTTGTAAATAAAACAGGGGGACATCAATTTAGGATATATCTCATTCACTTCTTGGAGATATTAGTGATTAATAATAATTATTAAGAATTGAGTGCAATTATATTGCATTAAAAAATACGATTCTGAGCGAATCTCAATATAACAAAACATATAATACTAATTATCCATTTTACCACGAGTGTAAATTATAAATAATATATTCAGAAACAATTACAAATTCCTACGATCAAAATTCAAGGAATTATTTCATGACAAATGTTGTCAGTCATTATTTTCAAAATATTTTTTAAATAGATTAAATATTATATGATTAGGTTTCTATGAAAATTTCAAACCATTAAATCGAAAATTGCAGGTGATATTTAACATTTTTAGAAAAAATTCAAATCTCTATATTTAGCAAAAAAATCAACCAATCAGTTCCCAAATTTTACTATACGTCAATATTACCTATGGGTACTCAAAACAATTTTTAATTAGTAATCGAGAAATAAAAAAACTTTAAAATAATGGAAACCGTAATTTTGCCAATTTCCCGCTTCTCGAGGAAAACTTTTGGGAAATTAAAAAAAAAAATCATCTAAATAAAGTACCAACTAGATGAAATATGGTACGGAAAACGTGCCCTATTTGTGGTAATCAGACCATTATTTCTACCCGAATAAATGTTTTCATGTATGAGAAGAAAAAAAATAATATAAAACCTATAAAAAATAAATAACAGTCACGATTTTCAAAATATTATGCAAAAAGATTAAGTCGTATATTATAAGGTTCTTGTAATGTTTTCAAATCGACAAACACAAAATTGTAGGTTATATTAATTTTTTTTTTGAAAAAAATTCAAAGCTCTATATTCAGCCAGAAAATCAACCAATTCCTTCCAAAATTTTATCACAGTTGTATATTACCAATGTTAATACTCAAAAATTTGTTCAAATCCTTATGATTAAAACTCAATTAGTTATCACGAAATAAAAAATGACAAAAATATATGCCAAATATTAAATAATATATACATATAAATAATATATTATGACGAGTAATACGAGTACCTATATAATATTATACAGACAATAATTTTTATTAAAAAAATAGAAATATATAAAAAAACTAAAAAAATATTAGGTTAGACTATAAATTATGATCATTTTCTAAAATAAAACGATTGCATTTCTTCTTATATTTAAATCCATATTTTTTTTCTATTAATTATTTATATGAAAAGAAAAGTTTTTAATTTGGTGTTTTGAAATTAAGGTTATTTTAATATTAATTTTTCTTGTCATATAAATGTTTAATAATACATATTTATACGTCATTATATTATGTTTACAGAAATCATGAAAACGTTAAATGATAATCCAAACATACAGAAGAAGGCTGATGATGGTATTTATTTTTTTATTTTTTATTCAAACGGGCGATGTCCAATAACAAAAATATAATACAAGATCGTTTCATGAATTAAAGTACATATAATTAATTATCAAATTATATAAATAAATAGTGATAGATTTGCAGAATATAGTTTAGTTATTTATAATAGCATCAAGTCGACCTAACTTAAACCAGTTTTCACATCTTAAGTATAAAGAAATAGCAATTTTATATTTATTTAAAAATACTGTTGACTTCTGATAGTTTTATATTCATAATTTTTAGGAAATTTAGGAAATTTAAACTGGCTAAATTATTCAATGCCAGTACGTCTTTCTACACAGGATATTAATACACATTTCTTTGATGAAGGTCTACGCGTATAAAATGACATATTTATTAGTAGAGTTATTACAAATTTAACAAATAATAGGTGTTTGAACCCGGAAGGGCCAGTTCATAATAATAATTAACAATACCAAAAATATTTATAAATAAAACAAATGTAAAAAAATTGAACTTCAGGCGTTATAGATATGCAACTTAATCATCTTTATTGGGCATAATTTGGGTAGTGGATAATTTAAGATTAATATTCTTACATACGACAATTTCTGTAGCGGGAAATTATGTGTCTGGTTTGAACAAAAGGTTTGTAACTAATTTTACAAAACCTGCTTAATAATTGTATGGAACTAAAAAAATAACCATTTAATAACAACTAAATTTACGGAAAATGATATGGTAACGATGATGAGTGGAATTGAATCTTTACGCCTTTGACGGCCACGAAACAACTATAGTGGACTTATGTGCTTGACTTAAACCCAGTGGTTGACAATAAATGGTATGAATAATACTAATAATAAATGTAAACACTCACATGAAGGTTTTTGGTTTATTATTGACAAAGAACGAAAAATATGAGACTGGTGTAACAATTTAAATAAAACTGTAAACACAAAACAATAATAATAAAAAAATATAAATGTATAATAGTTATATAAGTAGCTTCATAATTAACAAATGGTACATAATTTGACTAGAAAAGTGTATATAATATAAAAATGTATAAGAACGTAATGTTTACGATGACGACAAAAAAGTTACGCAATGACGGAGACGAACAACAATTATAATGACGAAACGATATAATAATTAATATTTAAGAATAACATATTTGCTAATGAATATTGAGAAAACGTTTTTGTGCCATATTTCAAAAATTCCTTTAACATCACATACGAGTTTGATTTCTTGAATGGTAACGGAACAATATTTCGGCCTATACTGCATCTATGAGACAATTCAAAAAATATTTGTACACACTTACCATTTTCAGTTATGTCTTGCGACACCATAACTGGTTCTTCAAATTCCCAGAAATTCATTACCATATCTTCCAACGGTGTCGTTAATGAAACAAGATATGACTGATGAACAAAAGATAAAGAGACACGTACAGCACCAATCAATATCCATTCATAAATTGAACTATAAGCAGTTGGATGGTTTAGGTTGTCTGTAAACTGC
>CM023357.1:1347269-1360643 GCA_013282895.1 Eriosoma lanigerum | reverse complement strand
TTATTATTTATTAGTCATTATATGTATTGATTATTAAATTTAAGTTATTCATTATTAAATTTTATGTTACTGTTGAGAGTTGAAACTTCTGAGTTCTGTGCTTATATTGCTTTGTATCAATAAAAATGGGGAGAAATAATAACAATTAATTGTAGTGTACTCTTAAAAATGTATGAAGTATGGAGATTATGAATTATTATTTATTGGAAGAATGCTTAGCTTAACCCCCTTTGAAATTGCACTTATAGTGGTAACATAAATTTGCATTCAATAAATATTAAATGACATTTTAGGAAAATAGGGTTAAAAAAGTTTTAGAAAAAATTATAATTACATTAAACAAAATAATGGAACTTTAAATATTTGTTAACGTTAAACGAAAAAATTGAATAAGGTTATATTATTTGATAACGTTTAACGAAAAAATAGAATAACATGAAATAATTTAATAATATTTAACGAAAAAATTGAATATCGTTATATTATTTAATAACGTTAAACAAAAATGTTTTATAATGTTAAAATTTTTAATAACGTTAAACAAAATTTATTTTTCAAATACAAGCCCTGGCTTTGTCGTCAGCAAAGTCAGCTTTGAGACTCATGGGTAATGTAGGTTGCTCATATAGGAAAATATTAAATAGTAAGGGAATAGTGACTGCGCCTTGGGGGACTCCTGCTTTGATTGGTTTTGGAGAAGAGGTGGCTGAGCCATAACGTACCGAGAAGAAGCGATCTTCTAAGTAGGACTTAATTAAGAGGTAGTAATTAGATGGTAGGATGATTTTTAATTTGAATAGCAGACCTGCGTGCCAAACTCGGTCGAACGCTTGAGAGACATCTAAGAAGGCCCCAGTGCAATATTGTTTTTCTTCTAGAGAATAAGATATTTTATCGACTATTCGATGAATTTGATAGATTGTAGAGTGCTTGCTGCGAAAACCAAATTGTGAGTCTGGTAGGACTTTTGTTTCATTGATAATTTTTAGAATTCTTTTAATTAGAACTTTTCAAATACTTTTGACAATATTGGGAGTAGACTAATAGGTCTATATGATGACGGAAGGTCAGGTGGTTTTTTTGGTTTGAGAATGAGTATGATAGAGCAGTACTTCCATAGAATAGGGAAGTAGGAAGTCGGAGCATTGAGTTAAATATATAAGTTATTAGAACAATAACTTTTTACGGAAGTTGCTTTAGTATTTCCGAAGTTATTAAATCATAACCAGGGGACTTTTTTTGTGGGAGTTTGGATATGGTGTACTAAACTTCAGCAGGAGAGGTATGTTTTGGCGGGAGGGACATTTGAAATGGTGAGTTCAGATATTGTTCAACTATGTTAATTTTTTCTGGAAGGAGAATGCTATTATGAGGTTGAAAGGTTTCAGCAAGATGGTTTGCAAATATGCTAGCTTTGTCTTTGTCGGAGTGTACCCAATTTCCATTAGTGTCTCGCATTATAGCTGGAGGATTACGTATATGAAGGTGTTTGGTAGCCTTCCAGATAGAACCATCTTTTGTCGTGAGTGATTCTAAATGTTTTGTATAGGATTCATTTCTGTAGTTAGCTATGGTCCGTTTTAATTTTTGTGCAAGTGCATTGTATTGGGATTTGTCGGAGGGATAATTTGTTCTTTGCCATAATCATCAAGCACGACGTTTTAGTGAAATGAGGTTGCGAATATATAAAGGAAGAATTATGTTGGATATGCGTGGTTGCGATGGTTTTGTTGATTCCCATGCTGAAGCTTGTATATTGGATGTGAGAAGATTCACAGCTTCATCAATATCGTTTTTTTTTTTTTTTTTTAAGCTGACTTTTAGACTGGTTTTTTGTAAAATTGATTTATGGAAATTATCCCAGTTGATATTAATATGTAACGGTGGCGGGTTATACTGATTAGGTAAAGGCTGACAGAGTAATACGGGGAAGTGGTTCGAGCATGGGGCATAAGTGTTTACAATTGAAAAATAGAGTGTGTTGGGAATTTTTGTTACAAATATGTCTAGAATATCTGGTCATTTTCTAGGAGATGTTGGCCAGTATGTGGGGTTTGGAGGAGAGATGACTTTTAGGTTTTTGGTTGTTATACTATGCAAGAGTGAAGTACCTTGAGGATTTGAGACACGGCATCCCCATTGGATATGTTTAGCGTTTATGTCACCACCGACTATAAAGTTGTGGCCAAGGGTATTAAAATAAAGGTTAAATTGTTCGGAGGATATATTATGTTTAGGAGGACAGTAAATGGCTGCTATTGAGAGAGGTATGTTGTTGACTATTAAGGATACTGCACATGACTGTATATAATCAGTTTGGAATTCCGGGAGTGGACGCGATGCGAGAGAAGATCTCACATAGATAGCAGCGCCTGCATGAGCGGTGTTGTTTGGGTGATTGGTTTGGTACAACCGAAAGCCTGGTAGATGAAGAGAGTAGTTATTTGTAAAGTGAGTCTCAGAAATTAGTGCAATATCAATTCTTTTGTCTTGAAGAGTAGGAAGAAGTTCATCATTATGATTTTTAAAACCATTCGCATTCCACGAGAAGATCAGGATGGAGTTGTCAGTATATGTATTAGTTGTTGTGTTAACATTAAGAAGATTTGATAGATTTGAAATTACTGTTGTGAGAAGAGAGAGAAGTGGGTTGATTATGCACTTAAAGTAATCTATAAACTTAGTAAGTTTTCTATATTTACTGGGTGTTGGTTATTAGAGAAATTTTGCGGTGGCGCGTTACGTATGGTGGCAGTTGATTCTGAATATGAATATTTCAATTTGGTCCCTCCTGGTGCTGGAGCTGCTGGGCCTGGAGTCTGTTGGTTGACAGGTGAGGTTTGCTGGTTTTCGGATTGTGTTGATTGACGATGCTGATTGTTAGGTCTTAAGGTGGGTGGAGAGCGGCGGCGTTGTTGTAGTTCTTTATATATGGCACAGCCTTTGTAATTGGCAGGGTGGCTGCCATTGCAAAGAGCACATTTTGCCGGTAAGTCGGATGATTTGGAGCATATTGATGTTAAGTGATGTTCACCACATTTTACACAGCGAGGTGAGTGTGAGCAGTAGCCTTTTGTGTGGCCGTATGATTGGCAGTTTTGACACTGGGGGATTTCACGTCGTTTATGTGGCTCTTCGACCTTAATTTTTGTATTTAGTAGGGAGGGAAGGTTGAATATTTCCTTGCTAATAGCTTCAGGAGCAAGATCAACAAAGAATATAGGCAATGGCATTTTAGTTTGCTGATGTTTTATACTTACTACTTGTCTTACGGTAAATCCAATTTCTTCTAGCGCTTCTAATATTTCTGTGGGATCGGTAGTATAGTGAATGTTTTTAATTACTACACGGATTGATTTGTCTGCTTGAGGTTGGAAGGTATGGTATTCAACTCCTTGATCTTGTAAGAAGTGTATTAATGTTCTGTAGTTGTCACTAGTATTTGCTTGGATTTTTATATGGGTTGTGGCAGATTTACAGATGAAGCTATCAGGTCCAATTTGATCAGAAATTGCTTCTCTAAGATCAGAGTATTTCTTTGTTTCTTTTACATTGGCGGAGGAAGATTGTTTTTATTTTTATTAGTTTGATTTGTTTGAGTAGTTTCATGTGCGGATGGCACATTTATGTCAGGAGCGTTGGTTGCATCATTATCGGTAATATCGTCTTCTTTTTCCGATAATACTGTATATCGGTTAGGTGAGAAGACAAGTTTTATTTCTTTTATCTCAGATTGACGGCTGGATGGAGTTGACGGAGAATTCGGTGTTGAGGAGGGTGAGTATTTTGTTTTTGATTTTTGTTGTTGTTGCCATTCGTCGCTGGACGAAGTGGATTCGATAACGATTAGATTACTGGATTTATACTTGTTTGGTTGTACCGTTTTAGATTAAGTATTTCTAGCATTGCTAGTATTGTTAAGTGGCATGGTGTATGAATCTTATCTGCGGTTCAAAGGTCCCCGTAATGACGGTGCCTGGAGGCACAAGGTATTAGATAAAAGTGTAATTAGTCGGTGCAATTAATTATATTACTTTTTCCAAGTTGTGGTGGTTTTTTTTGTGATAGCTTGACTTGAGCGACGGCGTAGAATTTGGTGTAATTTTTATAGTAATTTGAGGCAAACTACACAAAAATCCGTTGAGAATTGCGAATAATGGTTAAACATAACTCGGAAACAGAAATATACGTGCGCACTGTATCACTGTTCGCGGAGAACTGTGAAAAATTAAATTTTAATATTTTGATTACAAATTTTTAACGTTCTGATTAAAACTCATAAATAGATATAAATAATGTTATAATATAATACCATTGTATAATTATTAATCTATGATAATACTACATTGGTCTATTGACTTGATTACTGTGTAGTATATAGACGTGTAGTCCCATAAATATAAAAATTATTATTCAATCTTATATTAAATTGTATATTTATATTATATTATATACTATAGTACAAGTACTATAGTGGTTGTTGTTATTGTCGATATTTGACAAAAACCTGTCAACGATAGTCTCAATAATTTAATAATAACATGGACTTAATATACCCATTTTAAAGTAATCTATAAACATACATTTATAATTATTATTACATATCATATAATTATTTTATTAAGTTATACTACTATACAAGTACAAGATTGTTAATTTAACAAAAGACATGTTAATTCTAATGATGTATTAAAAAACTAAAAATGATTATATAAGAAAACACACTTAAACTACTCAAATTTCTATAAAAATATTATATTAATAATTTTACAAATTTTAGGGTGGCTATGAGAGGTTCTGAGAGGGCTTTAGTCCCCTCCCCCCAGACCACTACCAAATTACGCCCATAAATATTATATAATTATTAGAATAGTGTTCGAGAGAGGAGGGCTTCAATTATATTAGGCCACCAATATAAAATTTTCTAGCTACGTGCCTGGTGAGTGTCGCACGGGCAGCAAAATATACATTTTTATAATAATACGGTAATTGCGATTATATAATCGGTTTTTACTTATCATTACCCGCGACCGTATATCGGAATGATATGAATATGTATATTATTAATTATTAAGATAATATGTAAAGGTCGGGACTACGAATGACCGACTGGCGAAGCGTTAATTCGTGCGTAGCGTCCATCGAGTCAAGAATATTTGTATATTCATATTTATTGTTTTTCTAACACAATTTTACTTATTGTAAATGTAAATATAAAAAAAAAAAAATCAAAACTTAAATTAACACCGGTGCAGTGAGCATTTGTTTAATTTTTGATAGACACCGTGTTAAATTTCTATATTTTTTAATATAAAAAATAAAATATCAAAGATAGTCTTATGAGAAAATTAGTAAGTTACAATAAATAATATTGAAAATAAGGAAAATAAAACATCCTAAACTTTATTTGGGTAATTAATATAACTAATTTTAACAACTTCAAATAATGAGAAAATAAGTAAATTGCAATAAACATATTATTTTAGTACTATAATTAACACACATAAAATTTAATCATAAATACAAAATTTAAATTCTGATCGAAGCGATAGAAATAATTGTCCGATTATCATAGTGGCGTATGTTTTGGGTAGCAGATCTTGTCGTCTTGGTACTTTATAAAGTTCCTCTTTCGAATTTCGCAAAAGTTTTTCCTTAAAAAACGGAAAATCGGCAGTTTTTATAGACTTTTTATTTTTTTTTTTTTCGGATGTATAAAAAGTTTTTTTTGGGTAGAAATAATGATCCAATTACTAGTCAGACAAGTGACCGATCTGATCGAAAAAATATTGAAATTTAGGAGCGTTCCGATTAGTGTTTAAAGGAATCCATTGTATAGCATAGCACAGTGAAGCAATCGCCCGGCAAACGAGAGATTCAAAACTGGTTCTCATTATACTAAATATTATATTTATATTGAAGAACAGTAGTATAAAGATGTTAGATATAAAATGTATGTTGTAATAAATCACATATATTTCTATTAGATATTCTATATTTAATACATTTTATTTTTCTTAAATTAATAACATTTCATATCATATTTTATAACATAAATTATAGTAATTGAATTTTAAATTGACCATCTTTAAATATATATCCATAATACATAAATACATTTTGTGTGTGTTAACTATAAAGTTATATAACCATTAAATCAAATTCAAATATTCTTAATATCATAACCCTAAATTATTTATATCTTACCAATATTATTTTTAAAATATTAGATAAATAAGTCACAAATAATTATTCTACATTACAATGTCTATATCATTATTATAATATTTTTATATTTATTATAGCAATTTAATTAATCCTCTTCATTTTTCTGTGGTGATGATCCTTATGGTCCTACCATAGAAAAAAATTATTTTTTTATTGATAATAAGTTAAAATAAATATTGTTGACATTACTATTTGAATGGCATAACTATAAAGCCAATATTTAGCCATTAACGTATAAATTGTTTATAACAACATAACAGTTTAGTTAGGAATACATTATATAAAATGTTTATTTTATTTTATTTTAAAACCCAAAAAAAATATTATTCTAAAATACCTTATTAGATTATTTACATAGCATTTTAAATAAAAAACATTAATGGTTAAATCACATACGTCATCAAAATCACAAAACTTTGAAAAAAATTTTTCTATATTAATATGCGCAAGAACGATAGTTACCAGAGTTGAATATTCACCAAGACCAAACAAAAACGTGGTTGGAACATATGACTGCACACAGGAACAAAAATAAACAGAACAGTCCTACGTGACGGACGACAAAAGAAAAACGAAAAACGCGTAATTACAAAAACCGACGTTCGGTCACTCACAAATTGGAACTTATAAACGATACCTTTAGTGCCACTTATAGCAAAATTAAACACAACAAACACTAGAAAGTACAGGTGACACTAAAGTTAAAACATAAAACATTACAAAATACAAATATTGTTTGCGGCGCGAACCAAAAGTATGTGTCGAGATTTGTAATAATTATTAACCATTTCTAACATATTTTGAATATGACAAAATCTCATTCTTTGAAACGAAAAAAGTCAAATTTAGGTGACCAATAAAAATAAATTAATATACAAATAATTATGTTAAAATAATTGTTATTATACAAATAGTATGATTTGCTTACCGTCATCATAGTCATCTGTTTGAAATACAGTAAATAATAAATATAGTATTAGTATTAAGGAAAGAAATATAGTAAAACAGATATTATGTTTAATTATTCATTCGTCATACCATTTTTGACAAAAAAATATAAAAAATATTGTATGTTTTACAAATTTTTTTATTTAATTTTATGAAATTATAGACGCTTCCACAGTATAAAATTTTTGTCTACAGCTTTAAACATTTTTACATCGAAAAACGTATAAATATTTCTATTATTTTTATGTTTTACAAGTATAATATTATTCCACTTTTACTATTTTTTTAAAAATATGTGTCGATTTGTAATAATTTTTACCGTTTCTGACCTATTTTGAGTATGAAAAAAACTCGTTGGTTGAAACGGAAAAGATCAAATTTGTGTATTCAGGTCCTGCCTATTTAAATAATTATATCTAAAAGTTTTTCATCTTACTATTATAGTACCTTATTGATTTATCATATTTATTTATAAAGTATTTATAATTATAAACATTAGGAAATTATCATTGTGAATAATTTGAATAACATCGTATATTGGAATTTCATGAACATCAATAACAAAATATATATTTAAAGATAAATAGTTATATTAAAGTAATTTTAGATTCTGAGCGGAGCGAGAAATGTATTATAACGCATAGAATGTCCTTCACTTGCAAATGTTGTCTACTTGGTACTTTATTAAGCTCATTTTTCGAATTTCCCAAAGTCCAATAATATAATACTTAATCTTTTTACAAGTATTTTGAAAATCTAAACAGGCAAATTTTTTTTATAAGCCTTTTATTTTTTTCTATGAAAAACTTTTTTCAGGTAGATAAAATGATCTAATTACCACAAATAGCGTACCCTTTCTATAGCGAATTTCATCTAGTTAGTACTTTATTTAGCTCAATTTTGAATTGTCCATAAGTTTCTCCTTCAAAAGGAATGATAACTCCTTGAATATTGGTCGTAGGGATTTGAAATATATTTTGCAAATTTAAATATGTAATTTATATTCGTGGCAATATATTTAGATACGCTCAGAATCGAATTTTCTAATGCAATATCATTGCATTCAAATCTTAATAATTATAATGAACCACTAATTTTTCGGAAGACCGAAGGGACGTAGGAGGAACGTCCACAATCGGCCTTCCCACTTTTTTTTTTTTAACAGGGTAACAATATAGTAACAGTCCACCATATAGTAAACACGTACCCTAAAATACCAGAGGCATTAAAAAATTCAACATTCAGAACTGGAATCGTTCATATGGTTAGTGAATCCTAGACCTTCAATGATGAACCACTTGTCTTATTCGATTAAATATTGTTTTTAACTTAGTTACCATGATTGTTATTAATTATTTAGTTTTATTTTTAACATATTTAGTAATTTTATTCTTAAATTATTTATTATTTGCCTATGTAGCTAACTCTCCTACTTTGTATGTTTATTTATATTTTCAATTTAATTTAAACCGATAAATATGTCATTAGGAATTATAATAACAATAATAATTTAATGTCAATAAGTTATTTGGCAAATCAGTATATATTGAACTTTGGCAAATTTGGTCTTTTTTAAAAATTATTTTCAACATATTAAGAGTTTCTAATTGTTTTATCTTATTTAAGTATTTCATATATATCTTTATATAAATTTTACGTGTTATTATTAATGACATTACAAGTTTATTTGCTATACATTTTGAATGTTATTATTATTAAACAAATATCTAATTTAAATAATATTGTATATTGGACTTATTGCCCATGGATTAAATTAATTTTCAAATAATTTTTTTAAAATAATTTTTATTTTAAAAATATGTATGATTTGCTTACCGATATCAATTTCCTCTGTTTGAAATACAGTAAATAATAAATATAGTATTAGTATTGGGGACAAAAATATAGTGAAACAGATATTATGTTTTATTAGCTATTCGTCATACCATTTTTGACAAAAAAGTATAAAAAATTTCGTATGTTTTACAACATTTTTTAATTAATTTTATGATATTATAGACACCACCAAAGCATACAATTTTTATCTATAGCTTTAAACATTTTTACATCGAAAAACGTTTTATTATTTCTATTATTTTAATGTTTTTTAAATATAATATTACTCCAATTTTACGGATTTTTTTAAAAATATGTGTCAATATGTAATAATTTTGACCGTTTCTGACCTATTTTGAATATGAAAAAATTTTGTTGGTTAAAACGGAAAGGTTAAAATTGTGTATTCGGGTTATGACTATTTAAATAATTATATCAAAAAGCTTTTCATTTT
Source organism: Eriosoma lanigerum (assembly GCA_013282895.1). Lineage (NCBI taxonomy): Eukaryota > Metazoa > Arthropoda > Insecta > Hemiptera > Aphididae > Eriosoma > Eriosoma lanigerum. Next base: position 1,351,177 of record CM023357.1, on the reverse strand, counting down.
ACTATTATAGTACCTAATTGATTTATCATATTTATTTTTTATATATATTTAATTACAAACATTAGGTAATTAACATTGTGAATAATTTGAATAACATCGTATATTGGATTCATTGTCCATGAAAGAAATAACTAAATATATATTGAATGATAAATAATTATATTATAGTAAATTTTTTTTTCTTTGTAATTGACGCCATTATTTATGTCATATGCAATATTAGTAATAAGAAATATATGCATTGAATCAATATTGAAAAGTATTTTATAAACTCAGCATCGACCGAAAAATAGCATGCCAGATAAGTCATAATACCACGAATAATATACTTTAGACGACTATTTAACTTTAAAAAGGCTAAATGTGTAGAATTTAACAAGCATTGTTATACTGAATTACAAATGCTAAGACCAATAAAATATAATTATTGCAAGTTTATTGATAGTCTAAAGAATGTTTCAAGGAAAAATATACAAAGAGGGAGCCGCATCAATTACATCAAAGGACTACGACAAGACATCATCAAGAAATTAGAAATCTACTACGAAAGTTTTGAGAAAGATCCTTTTTCTAAATATCAATTTAAGTAGGAGAACATTTTATGAAAAGGGTAGCCAAAGAACTATAGACAAGTAAAATAAATATAGAATAAAATAGATTTTTTGCTCTACTGTACTGTATGTTATGCTATTATACAACAGAGTACCGTAACTGTAGCAAGATAGTAACAGTCCGACATATAGTAAAAACGTGCCCTAAAATGCCGGAGGCGTTAAAAAATTCAACATTCAGAACCAGAATCGTTCATATGGTTAGTGAATCTAGAAGTTCAATGATGAATCAGTTGTTTTAGTTGATTAAATATTGTTTTTAACATAGTTAGGATGATTCATATTACCTATTGAGTTTTATTTTTAATATATTTTGTAAATTAATTATTTAATTATTTATTATTTGCTTATGTAGCTAACTGTCCTACTTTGTATGATTATTTATATTTTTAATTTAATTTACGCCAATAAATATGTCATAAGCAATAATAATAACAATAATAATAAAATGTCAATAACTTTTTTGGCAAATCTGGTCATGCTTTTTAAATGATTTTCAACACATTAAGAGTTTCTAATTGTTTTATCATATTTAGGTATTTCTTTGTATCTTTATATACATTTTTACAATTTTTTATTAATGTCATAATTAATTAATTTGTAATACATTTTGTATGTTATTATTATTATAACAATTATCTAATTTGACTAATATTATATATTAGACATATTGTCCAGGAAATATATTAATATACAAATAATCAGGATTTAATTTTATGTGCACCACGAATGTACAAGTGTGCTCTAAGATTTGAACGTATGTGCACTATGGTTTACAAAACAAAAATTATAGTACAATAAAATAATTCCATGATGACTTTTAGTGAAAATAATAATAATTAGTTATTATGGATAATTATAGTAATTACATATTTGTTTATCATCAATATTAAAATAAATGATAGATTATTCTTCATTGATTATAGTTTATAAGTTATAACTAATGAAAATTTATAAATAATGAAACGAAAAATGTGCGAACGAATAAACGATATCTCTGGTCAATACCAAAAACATCATAACATAGTCCAAAAAGCCTATGGTGTATGTAAAATCCAACTACCCGAGTGCCTGACTTGTGAGTTGTGACTAATAAAAAATAATTAATGAAATGAATAGTAGAAAAACAATTCTTGACTTCTTTTAAACTTTTAAAAAAAATTACTATACCATAAAAATGGACAAATTCTTGATAAAAAGACCCAAATTATCAGATTCTGTAAATCATTCTAAATCTGGTACTGAAATACATTTTTCTCGTTGTGTTTGTTGTATTAAATTATATTTAAGTATTTGACTATTAAATTATTATTTTTTATAAAGTATGTTATATAATATATAGAACAATGTCTTACAATTATTATTAGTCATTTTGAAATTTTGAATAATATTTTGTGTTTTACTAAGTTAGTATTTTATACGTACTACGTCTAATCTATAGAATAGTTTGCAAAATATTTTGACTCTTTTTGAGCTATTTATTAATATTTTGTAATCTATATGAATTCTATAATTAATGGTACCACTGGTAATATCAATATCTTTTTAGTTTTATATTTATCACCGTTATCTTATTAATATGAGTATAAATTATTTTATTTACTTGATTTATATAATTTTTATCTTATAATTATAGTGTAGTTTCATTTCAAATTTATTTATATTATAGAATTGATACAAACTAGTCACTACCTATACTATTTAATAATTACCCTAACTTATACTTTATAGGCATATTTTGTTACTGTCAATTCATTTTGGCTTTATTGTCATTTATATTATAGTTATATGCTTATTAATTATGCATATTTTCGACTAAATTATTTTAGATTAATATACAAATTAAATGTTTATTATTTTTAAAATTTTTGTTCAATGATTGGTGGCTTTATTTCATTGCTATATGCTTATTAAAATTTTAACAAAAATAATGCATAGACATTATTTGCAACAAAATTAAATTTATTTTATTTTAATTTGCTTTTTTGATAGCTTCTTTTGCTTCTGATTCTTGTGATAATAATGTTATTTTGAAAAATAGAATTGAGATGTATGAATTAAATGGAAATGGCATGACGCGATCCGATATATCCCGAGCACACATGTGCAAGCGATATATCCAACGCGATTTATTTTCTTGGTAAACTAGCACCTAGGTGGAGCAACGGCATCCACCGGTAATTTTAACTCAGCAATGTGAAGGAGAAACAGGTTGGGCGGTGAGCCGAACCTGTGCGCGAACGCGCGGACGATGACCAACTCCGTGATCGTCCGTCGTCGTTGTAAGTACGAACCAACGTACCAATTTTTTTGTACCTTGACTGCCGTTCGAGTTAACGCCTATACCTCATTATATATTTTTTTTTCTCTCGTGTTAATATTTTTTTTTATTACTATTGGTCGTTGCGACCGACTTCTGTTTACCTTTATTTATTCGTAAAAAAACCATGCGACATATTTATCGACCACCTCCGGTTGATAACCCGTTTGGTGGTAGTAATCTTGTGAATAAACCAGCAAATACGAAAAAGCCTAACCAACAGTTAGTGCCGTGACAGGCGATAGTCCAAACATTGTCAATGGTAGACAACAAGTTGAAGATGTTGAATGTTGCCTAAAAAATGTTGCACATAATAAAAAGATAATTCTGAATTTCAAGTTAAACTTTGAAGAGATTTTTTCTCAAAGTGGTAGAAAAAATATTAAATGTAAAATTTATTTTCGTTAACCACTAGTTGCTTTAATGCATTGTAACAAAAAAATCATTTACCTCCTATATGTACAGAATTAAGAGCAGTTCGTAGGAGACATATTTTAGGTAACCATTTAGAATCTAATGAACATAAAGCGTGTATTAGTGCTAATAAATTTGCTCAATTACCTGCTTCTTGTAAATCAGTTCCTATTAATAAATATAATATCCAAATAAAATAACAAAGTTGTTCATTGGATAGGACAATTTATGTACACAATTATATATATATATATGTTACATATACGTGAAATATGTAAGTATATATTATGTATAACATTCCTTTTTCTAAGATAGTAGCGAGAATAAAGTTAAGTGTGCAGTCCGAAATTTAACAAACAATAGGGTCTGCAAATAATTATGTTAAAATAATTGTTATTTTAAAAATATGTATGATTTACTTACCAACATTACGTTCTTCTGTTTGAAATACAGTAAATAATAAATATAGTATTAGTATTAGGGACAAAAATATAGTAAAACAGATATTATGTTATAATTAGCCATTTGTAATTTGACAAATCAGTACAGATTGAACTTTGACG
>CM023357.1:1321956-1339903 GCA_013282895.1 Eriosoma lanigerum | reverse complement strand
TTATATATATATATATATATATATATATATATATATATGTATATATATATATTAATGATAAACCAATTGGGAACCGACCGAAAAACTTTACATACTGTATATTACTTTATTTATAATATATATGTAGCTAATTGTCCTAGTTTGTATGTTTGTTTATATTTTAAATTTAATTTATGCCGATAAATATGTCTTATGCAATAATAATAACAAAAATAACATCTTCAGATCGAAAAAAATAAACTGTATATTATTTTATTTGCAATAAATATGTAGCTAATTATATTTCAGTTTTACTGAATTTGTAAAACATGTTTCGACATTTGATGTAACTTTTAGCCATTTCTAATATGTTATAAAAACGTCAAACACCTATTTAGCAAAATAGTACAGATCGAATTTAAGCGAATCTAGTTCCGCCTATTTAAATAATTTTCTACATAACAAGAATTCCTAATTGTTTTATATTATTTAGCTATTTCTTATGTACTTATATACATATTTTTACATTTTTTATTAATGTCATTACCCATTAATTTGCTATATATTTTGTATATTATTATTTTTACTTCAAAATACTTTATTAGAATAATATTGTATATTAAACATATTGTCTACAAAATAAATTAATATACAAAAAGTTATGTTAAAATAGTTGTTATTTTAAAACTATGTATAATTTGCATACCAGAAGGAAAAGCTGTTTGAAATACATTGCATAATAAATATAATATTAGTACACGGCCAAAAAGAAAGTAAAATAGATTTAAAAAGAAACAATTTATAACCAATATAATATTTGCTTCACTCAGAATCTAAAATATGTTAAAATAATTGCAAAACATTTGAGCAGGTGGAAGTGAGTCGGAATGTGTCTCTTTATTTTATGAAGATCAGATACAAGTAATATTAGACCCGTGTTACTATTAATTCATACGTATTAAATGTTTGAGAGAACGTTACTAAATAGAATAAGGAATATGATAGATAGGAATTGTACTAAAAAATAAGCTGGCTTTTCGACTGGTAAGTCATGTACGAGCGAATATTCAATCTTGTTTTAGAAATAGAGAAAGGTTATGAGAATAAGGTAACAACAGGTGAAGTTTTATCGACCTTAACACTACTTACATTACGGTCAATCATAAACTGATTTAAGTATTATATGGGCTAAATGAAGATGTAATATTTACAAAAATTATTAGTTTATTATTAAGGAATAGACAGTTTTTTGTATCACTGCAGAAGAAAATGGGTAGATAGAAAAAAAAAAATTATTTCGCACCATTCTTATTTAATATTATATATATTTATACATTATTTATATTTTATATATATTAATGATCAACCAATTGGGAACCAACCGAAACACTTTACTTAATGTTTATTACATTATTTATAATAATTATATAGCGAATTATATTTCAGTTTTACTGAATTTGTAAAGCATGTGTCGACATTTTATTTCACCTTTAACCATTTCTTAAATATTATAAAAACGTCAAACACCTATTAGCAAATCAGTAAAGATCGAATTTAATCGAATCTAGTTACGCCTATTTAAATAATTTTCTACATAACAAGAGTTCCTAATTGTTTTGTATTATTTAGCTATTTTTTGTATCTTTATATACATTTTTAGATGTTTTTATTATTGTCATAAATAGTTAATTTGCTATTCATCTTGTATGTTATTATTATTATTATTATAAATATCTAATTTAAATAATATTGTATATTGGACGTATTGTCCATGAAATAAATTAATATACCAATAGTTATGTTAAAATAGTTGTTATTTTAAAACTATGTATAATTTGCTTACCGGAAGAACTAGCTGTTTGAAATACATTAAATAATAAATATATTATTAGTAAACGGCCAAAATGAAAGTAAAATAGATTTAAAAAGAAACAAATTGATAACTAATATAATATTTGCTTCACTCAGAATCTATAATATGTTAAAATAATTGCAAAACATTTAAGGAGGTGGAAGTGAGTCTGAATGGCTCGTTTTATTCTATGAAGAAATGATATAATTAATTTTAGACTCGTGTTACTATTAATTCATATATATTAAATGTTTTAGAGAATATTACTGAATAGGATAAGAAACATGTTGGATAGGAATCTTATTAAACAACAAGCTGGCTTTTGAACTGGTAAGTCATGTACGAGTGAATCTTCAATCTTGTTTTAGAAATAGAGAAGGGTTATGAAAATAAGATAACAACAGGTGAAGTTTTATCGACCTTAGCGCTACATACGTTATGGTCAATCATAAACTGATTAAAATATTATATGGGCTAAATGAAGATGTGAAATTTACAAAAATTATTAGTATTATTAAGGAATAGACAGTTTTTTGTATCACTGCAGAAGAAAATGGGTAGATTGAAAAAAAAAAAAATTTAGCACCATTCTTATTTAATATATATATATATATATATATATATATATATATAATACACAAGTATGGTATGCTTCGGTTGTAAATTGCGTCTAGTTGACACTTATCCAAAATCGACCTTCCCACTTTTTTATAATTGATATTCAAGTATAGAGTATATAAATGTGTTGTAAAATAATTGTTAATTTAATAATTTATTATGATTTGCTTACGAATATCTTCATTAACTGTTGAAATGCATTGAATTATAAATTTAGAATTAGTATAAGGGCCAAAAATAGAGGTAAATAGAGGTAATATTATAACGATATAATAAGCAGTGTGTTATACTATTGTCATCAAAGTATTAAAAGTATTATATTGTATATTAATTTTTTTTTTATTTAACTTTATGTAATTACATAATAATCATCTTCACATCGAATATTGTATATTTAATATTACTATATTTATTTTTATATTATAAATATTAAACATCTAATATTATTTAAATTTTAATGAATTTAGTTAGTTTTCACAGTTTTAATAGATTTTATATTCTAAACGTATCGAAGAATGTATTGGTATTTCAAAGATTTTTTTTTATGTATGGAATCATTTTTTTGGTAAAAACAATGGTCATTTTAATATAAATAGGGTACTTTTTCCGTACCTTACACCAAATTTAATCTAGTTGGTACTTTAATTAGCCCATTTTTCTAATTTCTTAAAAACTTCAAAAAAAAAATCGGAAAATCAGTGAAATTATGTTATAAGTATTATTTATTTCGTCATAAATAATTAAGTTTTAGTCGTAGAGACCTAAATTTTATCAAATTTTCACATATTTAGTATATAAGTGTGTTAAAATTTTGGAATGAATTTGTTGATTTTCCGCTAAATATAGAGCATTGAACTTTTTTCCAAAAATATTTAATAAGGGACTTAAAAATTATATTAGAAATGTAGTAGAACAGAAACTCGTAGTAAAACGTTGGAATAGATTATTATAAGTATAAGATATTGTATTATATTGAGTTTCGTTCATAATTGTATTTTCTAATGCAATATCATTGCATTCAATTCTTAGTCATAATAAACCACTAATTGACATTGCTGGTTTTAACTTTTGCTAACCTATTTTGATGATGAAAAATATTCGGTAGACGAAACAATAAAGTTAAAATTTGTTTTAAACGGTTTCTGCCTATTAAAAAGTATATATACTCAGTCTTAATATTGGTACTTTATGGAATTTTATTATTTATTTATTTGTTATACATAATTATTATCTAACGTTAATTATTAAAATAAAAAGAGTTAATTATTTTACGTTAATTATCTAACGTTAACATAGTTTGTTTATTCGTTTTACATAATTTGAGTACTATTGCATATAAAACTAATTGTCTGTGAAATGAATAAATGAATAAATATATTTATTTATTTATGAAGAAACTATTTAAATCTTAAAATAATAAAATGTAGGTAGGTACAATTTAAACAATTTAAATATTAGTTACGAAATAATATGATTTTATTATATTTATCGTGATACAAAATACTACTTACAATTATTTATCATATTTTTGAGTTCTGAATTTCAATTATAAATTATTATGTTAAACATATTTTATATAAATAATATTACTTTTAATTAATTATTTAATTAGGTTTTGCTCGACTGGTGTACTTCACGGGCATACTAGTCCTCTTCACTTTTCCCCGTCTTTTATTATTTCAATTATACTATCATATTATATTATATTCTGTTCAGTGTGCATTTAAATAATCATACATTTATTATAATATTTTAGATTCTGAGCGAAGCGAAAAATGTATTGGTTATACAAAGATGTTATTTTTTTTTTTTTTTTATGTATGGAAACACTTTTTCGGGTAGAAATAATGTTCCGATTACTACAAGTAGGGCATGTGGTTGGTTGCAAATCGTGTCTAGTTGGTACTTTATTTAGCTAATTTTTCGAATTTTTTAAAAGTTTTTCCTTGGAAGGCGAAAAACTACAAAAAAAATTGTGAAAAATCGGCAAAATTACGATTTCTGTTATTATATTTTTTTTAATTTCGTGATAACTAATTGAGTTTTCATCTTAGGGACTTGAATTTTTTTTTTAGTATTAACTTAGGTGAACTTCATTACAAGAAAAAATTTAGAAACAAATAGTTGATTTTCTGACTAAGTATAGAGTTTTAACTTTTTTTATAAAAATGTTTAATATTTCCTGCAATTTTTAGTTTATTGGTTTGAAAATTTTGTCAAAATCTAGACATATGCGATCAAAATTACGGTTCCATTATTATATTTCTTAATAACTAAATAAGTTTTGATCATAGGAAATTGAAATTTATTTTAAATATTTACATTCGTAATTTATACACGTGGTAAAATTTTGGAATGGATTATTAGTATAGCATATTGTAATATATTGAGTTTCGCTCAGAATCGTATTTCCTAATGCAATAACATTGCATTCAAATATTAAGAATAATAAATCACTAATTTCTCCGAGGACCGAAGGGACGAAGGAGGAACTTACACAATCGACATCCCCACTTATCTTTACTTTTTAAATGTTGAATGATTGATATATTGTTAATCAATTGAATTCATAGGGATTCGCGATATGGTTTAATAATACTTTTACATAGTTGATCGACCGGGCACGCTCGATTGCGCTAGTACACTGTAGAGTACCTGACGCGCGTATATTGTCTGTCCGTTCGTTTGTATTAATGTTTTGACATAAGTATCGAATTATGTCATATTTATATCAAATTTTGATGTTCCATCTGCGATTGACATTTTGTTAGGGGCAGATTTATATCACCATGTGTTTGATGGAAAGCAGTTTACAGACAGCCCAAACCATCCAACTGCTTATAGTTCAATTTTTGAATGGATATTGATTGGTGCTGTACGTTCCTCATTATCTCTTGTTCATCAGTCAAGTCTTGTTTCATTAACGACGCTGTTGGAGGATATGGTAATGAAATTCTGGGAAGTTGAAGTACCAATTATAGTGGCGCAAGACATAACTGAAAATGGTAAGTGTGAACAAATATTTTTTGAATCGTCTCATAGATGCAGTATAGGCCGAAATATTGTTCCATTACCATTCAAGGAGTCAAAGTCGTATGTGATGCTAAGAGAATTTTTGAAACATGGCACAAAAACGTTTTCCTAATATTCATTAGTAAATATGTTATTCTTAAATATTAATTATTGTATCGTTTTGTCATTATCATTGTTGTCTGTCGTTGCGTAACTTTTTTGTCGTCATCGTAAACATTACGTTCTCATACATTTTTATATTATATACACTTTTCTAGTCAAATTACGTACCATTTGTTAATTATGAAGCTACTTATATAACTATTATACATTTATACTTTTTTTATTATTATTGTTTTGTGTTTACAGTTTTATTTAAATTGTTACACCAGTCTCATATTTTTCGTTCTTTGTCAATAATAAACCAAAAACCTTTTTGTGAGTTTTTACATTAATAATTAGTATTATTCATACCATTTATTGTTAACCCCTGAGTTTAAGTCAAGCACATAAGTCCACCATAGTTGTTTCGTGGCCGTCAAGGGGCGTCTAGATTCAACTTCACCCATCATCGTTACCATACCATTTTCCGTAAATTTAGTTGTTATAAATGGTTAGTTCTATACAATTATTAAGCAGGTTTTGTAAAATTATGTGACTATTGTACAAACCAGACACATAATTTCCCGCTACAGAAATTGCCGTATGTAAGAATATTAATCTTAAATTATCCACTACCCAAATTATGCCCAATAAAGATGATTAAGTTGCATATCTAAGACGCCTGAAGTTGTTCAATTTTTTTACATTTGTTTTAATTATAAATATTTTTGGTATTGTGAATTATTATTATGAACTGGCCCTTCCGGGTTCAAACACCTATTATTTGTTAAATTTGTAATAACTCTACTAATAAATATGTCATTTTATACGCGTAGACCTTCATCAAAGAAATGTGTATTAATATCCTGTTTTAGAAAGACGTACTGGCATTGAATAATTTAGCCAGTTTAAATTTCCTAAATATCCTTAAAATTATAACTATAAAACTATCAGAAGTCAACAGTATTTTTAAATAAATATAAAATGTCTATTTCTTTATACTTGAGATGTGAAAACTGGTTATACTTAGGTAGACTTGATGCTATTATAAATAACTAAACCATATGCTGCAAATTTATCACTATTTATTTTTATAATTTGATAATTAATTATATGTACTTTAATTTATGAAACGATCTTGTATTATATTTTTGTTATTGGATATTGCCCGTTTGAATAAAAAATAAATAAATAAATACCATCATCAGCCTCATTCTGTATGTTTGGATTATTATTTAACGTTTTCATGATTTCTGTAAACATAATATAATGACGTATAATATGTATTATTAAACATTTATATGACAAGAAAAATTAATATTAAAATAACCTTAATTTCAAAACATCAAATTAAAAATTTTTCTTTTTTATATGTTATTTATATTATTTTAAGTTTTTTATATGTCCATTTTTAATAAAAATGATTGTTTGTATAATAATATATAGGTACTCGTATTACTCGTCATAATAAATGATTTACATATATATATATTTATATATAATTTAATATTTGGCATATATAAGTTAAATTGTGGATTCGTAGCGAAGAGAAGAATGTGTTCGTTTTATAATAATATGTGTCTGATGAATGATGACACATAGGAAAAGAAAAACTACCAAAAAATAATATCTGCAGAAAACAGCAAAAGTCGCTGTATCTAGATTTTTGACGTACTTGAATTGCATTATATTATTATCAAAACTAATTTTTCTGCTACACATTTTTTGATAAACAAAGAAAATTACAAAAAAAATATTATCAATATCTAGTATACCATTGCTCAGAATCGTTTTTTTCGAATGCAATATAAATGCATTCAAATAGAATAAATAATAATACAATATTATCAGTGACTGCCATGATATCCATAAAAAATATTTTGAATTGTTTTAATAACTTGAGTTAGACCTTAAGTACACAGAGACCATATTATGGAGTTATTGTCAAATACTGATCTAACAAAAGAACAATTCCTTCTTTTATTATAAAGATTTAAGATCACATGGATTTTTGATCTGTATACCACATCCATTTATAAAACATAACATAGAAGAAGCTTTGTTGAGCGTATAGGAATAATAGTAAATAAAATGAAGAGATAAATTAAAATATAATTTTTAGGTCCTTTGCTGTCTATACTAAATTCTTCCGCTCCTCTTTATTATACATGATTATGTATAATTATAAATGATTATGCATGATAAAGGTATGCCAAACTGGTCGAAACTCCTGCAGATCTCATTTGACTATATCTAATCACCGTTGCTTCAGTCTACCGCGTGGTCTTTTTTTGTTCAAATTGTTCACAAGTACCATCATGGATTCTTGAAAAAACTGTTGTCGGCTATCCAAACATGACCTTGCGTAATCCAATCTTGCACCTTTAATTAATTGTACTATACTTTCTTTTCCATATAATTGTTATACCTGTTAATTTAATCTTCTCTAAACATATATTTGGTCTTTTCCTGGTTAACGACAGCTCGTATTTTTGCATACTTCCATTAGGTTTAACATACCGTTTCGGTTTCCTACTTCGAATCTTCCAAAATTGTCATATCGTCAGCATAGGTTAGTAGGGTATGTTTTCATTAACTTCAATATTGTTATTCGCTGTGACATTCTTCTTTAGCACACTTCCTAGCGCTAAATTTAATAGCAGCGGTGATAACGCATCTTAGACCTTTACTTACTTCAAAAGTATTTGAACGCTTCCATTGTTCCTCAACCGTGTATCTGTTGCATAATTTTATTAAGTTTACTAGTTTAGTTAGGAAGCTTAAATTTATCAAGTTTTTCCATAACTTACTTCTTATATATTATCATACGCTTCCTTAAAATTTTCAATCACTAGATGGATATTTTTATTATATTCATAATGTTTACTTATGATTTGCCGTAAAGTGAATATGTGATCTATTGTTGACTTCCCCTTTCTAAAGTAACACTACCAGTTACACTAGTAATCTCCAATCCCTCGCTCCGATATGGCCTGTATTCTTCTTAGAAAGACCATAGGTATACTCTATTCCATTTAAGTTTATCCACTTTCGAGCATGCATGTTGAGCCGCCGGACTAGTCGGGATCTATAATAGGTTGTCAGTGGTCGACAACCGTCGTAGATCGAAAACTACTTCGTGGTCGGCAGCTATCGCCGTGTATGTGAGTAACGTTTGACACTGACAGGTTTTCGTTGGTGGGTCGACTTATCTGGAATAGAGAATAGAACCTTATATCCCACACCTTAGAGAGAGATACATCTATAATTTTCTACGAATTCAGAGTCACCTTTTTTTAATATTGGACAAATAACGGATGTTCTCCATTCCATTGGGTTTCTTCTATATGCCATGTCCTAGATATAAAATTAAATATCTCCTCAGTTAGGCTAGAAACTCGTAGCTTTCCGCAAAATCGGTTTTCTCTTGCAGCATTATTATTCTTAAGTAATTCAATAATTAATTCAATTTCTACTATACTTGGTTTTACGTATGATTTATCTAAGCTGTTGTTTTTTTATTAACCTTCGTCGTCATATTCTTTTTAGCTTACACTGGTCAATTCACTATTCATTAGTTGGTCAAATTATTTCCGAATCTCCTTTTGTATTATTTCTATTACTTGTTGATAGCTGCCTTTCTCTATTTAAAATAAATTGCGTTATAAGCTTATATTCATTTTTTAAAGTAATACATTGCCTAAAAAACTCCTTGTGGTTGTAGCTATAAGTTTCCAATTCTTCAATATTTCTTTTACATTTTGCATTTTAGATTCTGATTGGAGCTATTGTTTCTACAATGATGGTTTTTTTTTTATGTAAGAAAACATTTTTTGGTATAGAAATAATTATCCAATTATCACAAGTGGGATATGCTTTCGGTAGAAAATCGCATCTAGTTGGTACTTTTTTAAGCTCATTTTTCGAATTTCTTAACATTTTTTTCCTAAGAGATGAAAAACTACCAAAAAATGGCAAAAAATGGGTAAAATTACGGATTCCGTAATTTTTTAATTTTTTATTTCGTGATAACTAATTGAGTTTTGATGGTAGGTACTGAAAATTTTTTTTTGAGTACTAATATAGGTAATATTTACGTTTAGTAAAATTTTGTAAAGGATTTTTGGCAAAATATAGATCTTTTTTCTAAAAATGTTTAATATTATCTGCAATTTTCGATTTAATGGTTTGAAATTTTTGTAGATTTTAATCATATAATATTTGATCTATTTAAAAAATATTTTGAAAATCGTGACTGAATATTTTTATCATGAAATGATAACTCCTTGAATATTGTTCGTAGGGATTTGAATTTTTTTTGCATATTTACATATGTTATTTACATTCGTGGTAAATTTTTAAATGGATTATCAGTTTAATATACTGCAATATATTGAGATTCACTCAGAATCGTATTTTTTAATGCAAAATCATTGCATTCAAATCTTAATGATTATAATAAACCACTTATTTCTCCAAGGACTGAAGAGACGAAGAAGTAACGTCCACAATCAGCCTTTTTAATTTTAATTTTTTCCTTTCTTTTACTTTATGTGCTTCTTTTCTCCTTTTATCGTATATCTCTGCATTTAACTGAGTTGGGAATTAAATCACTCGCTGTATAACATCATTGCAAAATTCAATGACTTCCGCACATTTTTGATTGAACCAGTGCTTTGATTTCAATCTAGGAAGTTGTTTAAAAATTCAATCTTCTACCCCCAAAACTGAGTTCTTAATTATTTCCCACGCAGTTTGTATTGCCGGTTTCTCTATTTATCTATCTGCATGGAGATCAAGTGCCTCCTTTATTTTCAGCTGGAATTGTTGAAGTATGGTTTTATCTTCTATTTTTTCCATATTGAATATAAAATTAATAGTTTTTTTTCGCATCACACTGTTTTGATAATATTTTTTTTTACCTTAACTAGCACTAGGAAATGATCTGAGTCACCATTAGCTCCTCTTTTTGATTATACCTCCTTTACACATACTTTATCAACCAATACGTGATCAATTTGACTTTGGTATATTCCGTTTGATGCGGTCTACGTAAATTTATTTATATTTTTCCTGGGAAAGAAACTACAGCTCACTATTGTAAATTCAACTTTCTGGTACTGTTGCCATTACTCATATCATTTACACTCTCATTGTCTATTGTAGGTTTATATATCTTCTCAACGCACTTGAGAGTTAAAGTTTCCTACAAGATATATATATATACAATGTACTGATAGACCATTATACACTCTTTCTAATTCGTCATAGAATTTATTCTTCAAGTCAACTTCACCCGCTTCTGTAGGTGAGTATACACATAACAATATAATGCTATATTGTTTACCGGCTATACGAAAATGATAGATTCGATTATTTACAGAAGTGAATATTTTTATAGAAGGTATTTTATTTTATTTTTTTTTTTTTTTTTTTTGTAGTTGGTCATTTACTAAGAAACCTACTCTATTCTCATGTTTGCCATTGGATGTTCCGCTATAAAATAATATAATTCTATTACCTTTCATGTTTCTACGTATCTAGTTTAATACCATTCAAATAATATTTATAGGATTTGATAGTAATTTTTTTATTACAGGTTATAACTTTATATTTCGATATTAAAAAAAATAAATTATTCATAACACACCAATCATTTAGACATGTAGATCATTTTGAAGTAGCATAAAATACCTTGAAGAATCAATAATTTGAAAAACTTTTAAATCATCAGCAAAAAGTAAACATCGAGAATTAGTGACCATAATAATATCTTGTAGTATTATCTTATAGAAGCAATTTTAAAATCTTTAAATAATATTAAAGAATATTACATACCCGAATATATATAGACACTCAATGACTCATGAAAAATTGCTTTTTCTAAATCGTCATTGATATTTCATGTTAGTTAACAATTAATATGGAAAATTCAATAAATTTATTAAATAAATCATAATATTAAACATTCTTATTTACTTATACTTATTCTACCTTTTTAACGCCGTTGAATATAAAGTTTGTTTATATCTCAACGGTCAATCCTGACGGCCTACTACTTCCAATTTGCCTATCTTAAAGGGACTACCCGAAAGATATGCAAATACCTATAAATTTACGTGTATGGACTAAGTTGTTGATAGATTAGCCACCGCGATCTCTGTATGCTCGATCTAGATATTGGAGAACTAACGCGTGAACACATAGATTCCTGTGCAACTTTGTTTTTTATTTGATTTATTTAAATCATAATTAGATTTATAATCGATTGCATTTTTTCTCCCTTACAAACTGTGTTTTACATTCTTTTAGTATTTACAAATATGTATATTTTAGTAATTTAAATGCTCTACTGTACATTTTTAAATACTTTTTTATTATTAAATTAAATTAATGATATGAATTAAAAATGTATTACAAACAATAATATAAAAGTCGAAGTTTTGTTATAATATAAAAACAATTGTAATTGACATTACTAAAGGAAATATTTTTAGATATTTGTATTATTAATAATATATTTTGAAATCTTGAATTTTTTTTTATTTATAAATTATACTTACTTTGATAGATATTTAATATTACTAAAAATCAAAATAGTACATTTAATTTGAAATTTGAAATTGTTCTCATAAATTTGGTTTAATCATTTGAATTTTACATTGTTTTAAAACAAATATAGAATTCTAACTATGGAATAAAAACTATATTTAAGTAATACATATACATTAAATCACTATTATACTATTTTGTAATATTAAAAATAGTGATCATATCAAGATATCAGACTACTGGGAAACATAAACAATCACCCTAGAAATGGGAATAACAAATTAGCAATTAGCATTGGCAAATTATATTGTGCGAATAATATTTACCAAACAGTATACAAAAATTCAGAATTATGGTTATGAATTATAGCAATATGTACAAAAAACTGTGGTCTCAGGAGCACGATAAATGACAAACATACGACATTAATTTGTTAAGTATTGTTAAGTTTATCATTTTATTAAATAAAATCAGTAATTAAAAAAAAGTATAAACTCAGAATCTATATATACAATTATACGAGCGAGACTACACATTAATTTGCGGTTAATAATATTATTTTCCAGTACATTAATATTAATTAAATGTATAGATTTCTTGAAATGTTTTACAATGTTAATGCTTATCCTTAAAATTTTGTTAATAAACTTAATAGAATACTTTTGAAATTGTTCACATTGGTTTTGTAGCTATTATAGTTGCGTCATGAATTTTGATAATGTTAGCATATATGTAAAAAAAAATAATATTTTATTTACAATTATATATAATTCTTTACCGTTAAAAATTATTTCTTGGATATTTGTGTTATCTGTGTCATATAGAATAAATCCAAAATTTTAAATTAAATTAATTGGTGAATATGTTAATTTTTTAATATTATAATTATTTAAGAAACTATATACTTACTTAGTTTTAAATATTTAACATGTATATTGTAACTCATTAAAATGATTTATATTTTGACTTATAATTGTCTACTGGGAATTTATTTAGGATTTATATCCGATAATTATTGAAAACATTTTATTGATCAATAACTGCTTATATGGTCCAGACTCATCGCCCAGAATTGACAAACGAATCTTCATGCAGATCCAGCATTTCAGAACAGAATTGTGGACACATAGCCCAAGAGAATATTAAAGCTGACAGCCGTTCAATAATGTTTATCTGCATGTTAGGAGATCAGCCTGATAATAAAATTTATATAAGTGAATCTCGGAAGTCAGCTCCAAATTTATTTACTTACCATGTAGTTGACGAAGGAATTGATGTATTACTAGCGTCAGACCCTCAAATCTTACAGAATGATGACGGCGATGTGTTTACCATGCACTGCGCCTATATTAATTGTAGTGTTTGGCAGTACAGACTTAAGTCTTGCACTCATAGACAGAAACAACAAGTATGTAGCAGTGAAGTTAAATTTTTATTTTGTTGTAAGAGCCTCTATGTCTCTACAAGGCTCTTAAGTATATGTTAAGTCATTATGATATGTGATATGTGACAAGTGATATGTGATATGTGATATGTAATATGTAATATGTGATATCTGATTTTAACATTAGGTTATATAACTGATCTGATTGTAAAAGGACGAATACTTCGTTACGATGATTGGTGTCTTTAAAATGATTATCATCAACGAAGGGACTGGAGATACATATACGGGCAAATGTGGAAAATCGATTGTCTACGTGATAAGATTTCAAAAAATAAAAACGACAAAGAGTGTGCAAATCACAAATCGACAATGAATCTGATAATCACTTCATACATTTTAGGGTCGGAGACTTCTAGCCACGAGACTACGCAATTGCCATCATATGGTTATATTGTAGGTAACTTTGATGTTTGTAACATCAAGATAATTGAGACTAGAAAATGCTATTAAGGTTTCATGTTATTTTTCACTGTGGTCAAGCTGAATTTTGCTTCCTCATTAGACACTTTTTATGATACGTTTTCATACTTGACATATTTCCGAAGATAAATTTATCTGAGAATATATATTTCTAGCAAATTATTAACTTCAGTTTATATGTTTTACCAGAAAACTTTTTTTTCAAAAAATGTAATTTTATATTCTATTATAAAAAAAATATTTTTATTTTCCAACAACATATGATTTCACTAACCGACAAAAACGTGAGAAATCGTATACCGTTCTATCGGCTAGAAGATAATGAGGATGACAAATCGTATTTATAGGAGAATAGTCACTGGCGCCAACTGAAAAAAGATGAAGTGCGCTAAGTTAGGTTCAAAAATAGAAAACAACAACAGGTTCTATCCTAATATAGAGACATTTGACTTATCATTTCCTAACGTGTACGTACAAATAAACCATTTTGAAAAAAGCTTAAAAAAAAGGTACTTAACATATTTCATTAAAAAATTTATAAAAATTAAAATCAATGAGATTGAATACATACTCAGACTTTCTGTGTAATTCCATATATTATGTGAAATAACTGTTGATACATTGTTATATTAGAATATTTGTAAATATTTACACATAATATTCATATTTATCGGTTGATAAATACAGTATGAATAGACTACGTGACAAATGATTTGTCACTTTAAATCTGTAAACACTAGAGCATTCTGTTTCGCTGAAAATGTTACATTACACAAAAATATTCTACACTATATTATAATTCTTCAACATTATATCCATTACCATCACAATTCAAGAAAACATATAATTTGTAATGTTCGGGGTTCACTAAAAAAAAAACCACAAAAACATAAATTTTAACTTAATTTTACTTTAATAATGCATATTAATATTAATAGTTCTATAATAATATGAAGTAGTTATTGTATGTCTTTCAAAATTGTTAATTCTAAAAAATATGGTAAAAGCTTTGAAAATCGATAGGTACAATTTTTGTGAATATAATTAGTTTCGTATAATATTTGATACTATATCCAACATCTTAAATACGATTAGTATCCAATCTACTAAATGTAAAATTAAATTATAATGAAATAGTTAGTATAAGGGGAAATATTTTTAAATTAATTTTTAATCACTAAAATATTATTAATATACCATTATCAGGATAACCTGTATAAATAAAAAAAAAACATTATAAAATAGTTGTAAAAAGTTCTCTTTTTTAAGAACATTACATTCTTTCATTTATAAGTCTTTAACAATCGCATTCAGCTTTGTGTTTTCTTTTCTTTATTAGCATATTTTAAAAAAATAACATTGTGTAAGGAAAATAAATATTTTTTTGAATCTTTAAGGGTATAAAAATATTATATTGTTAGTACAAAATATTTTGTATAAAATAAACATTTGTACTGATGTTAGAATGAACAACATTAAATGTATTAAAATTTTATAAATTAAAAAAAAAATATATAAGTCTAAATTTATTTTTAAAACATTTTAAAAAAACATTTTTAAATTAATTTTTTATAATTATAAAGTATTATTACCTTCAATTATAGATGATTTAAACATTTCTAAAAAATCTGGAAAAACATACATTAATCATTACTTGATTAATAATAAATAACAATATTAAAAATGATTAATAAACAGAATCATCAAAAAAGTATTAATATAATAAATTACTTTTGATTATTCTTGATTAATTGTTTAATTGTACATGCAATACCATATAATGACGACAGTGACTCTGAAGCTATCAGTGTCATATTTATTTGGAATTTGGATCTACAAAGTTAACTTGCAAAAAAGACGGGTAGCTAATAATTCTGAATATGGACGTTTCTCCTGGACTCCTTTGACCTTTGGTCCTCAGAATGGTAAATGGTGAAAAGTTAAAATATTCTAATTAAGATTTCAATGTACCTAATAATATTGCATATCAAAAAAACAACGATTCTGAGCGTTACTCAGTTAAATTTAAAATATATTTATTATTATATAATAATAAGATGAATAATAATGGTGAATAACTAATATGAATTATAAATATTATATTATGCATACCATTAGCTGCTGTTATTTCAGATATAAAATATACATTAGAAATCACTACAAAAAATATAAAGGAATACGGAGCAACAAACATATTTTTTTTTTTAATTGCTTAAGGTTAGTATATGAAAAATGAAAAAAAGAACTAAATAATAAATACAATGAAATGCTCTTCCTTTTAAAATTTCGTATTAAATGAGTATGTAAACATGAGGTTGATTTATAGGTATAGGTTTTATAATTGTTTTACAGCATATAAATTCATAATAGTTACACAAATATTCAAACACGTGTAAAAACATATTGGTTAAATACAAGTGCAAAACAGGTCAAAATTGCAAATACTAAATGTTCTTAAAAAAATGATTTGTGTTTGCTATATGTTTTTCACGTAACACTATCGAGTAAGTAAGATGTACTTTCGTAATACGTATAGTTGATTTTAAAATTATGCCTATTAATCATCTCTTATAACAACATTGCATAAAAAAACGGGAATGACAATTTAGTATGTTCCTTGTTCGTCCCATCGGTCTTCGAAAAAAATAGTGGTTTATTATAATTATTAAAAAAAATATATAAAAATTTAAAACCGTTAAACTAAAAATTGCAGGTAATATTAAACATTTTCGAAAAAAATTCAGCCCTCAATAATTAGCCAAAAAATCAACTTATCCGTTCAAAATTTCACTAAATATTAATATTACCTATTTTCCTACTCAAAAACATTTTCAATTTCGTACGATCAAAATTTAATTAGTATTCAAGAAATAAAGAATTTAAATTAGTGGAAACCGTAATTTTAGCATTTTCCTGTTTCTTAAGGAAAAATTCTTAGGAAATTAAAAAAAAAACTTAATTAGGTACGAATTAGAAAAAATGTGTTATGCAAAGAGTATTATATTTGTATAAATTAGACCATCATTTTTACCCCCAAAAAAAATAATAATAAAAAGCCTAAAAAAAAATTGTTATACACAATTTTCAAAATATTTTATAAAAAGGTTAATAAGTACATTTTTAGGCTTCTATAAATGTTCGCACCAATAAATCCAAAATTGTAGGTAATATAAAATTCGAACTATGAGCTTAAAAAAGGACCAAGATGATACGATTTTTTACCGAAGGCATACACTATTTGTGATAATCGGACCACTATTTCTACCCAAAAAAGTATCTTTTGATATAAAAAAAAAGCATTATCTTCTTCATGTCGTATTGGGCTCTATATTTCCTTCATACATAAAAAAACCCCTTTGTAGAAACAATACATTTCTCGCTCCGCTCAGAATTTAATATCAAATAATAAAATTATAATGTTTTATACATTTATCTATGCATATAAATATATAATATTAATATTAAACTGTTATATTATTATTAAGATTATATGATAATATAAAAATATGTAATTATTTAATAGTTCCATTCTGCTTAATACAATTAACAGTTTATCAGAATTTTTAGGACTTTTTAAGATTTTTAATTTTAAATTTTAAATTAACTGCAACTATTAACGTAGATAGGAGAAACAACCGCCATAAGCTTTCATGAAAACGCCCTTACTGTTATCTGTATTATTCTCCCGTCTATATCCTATGGTTTTCCTGTTGTTACTTTTGCTTTTTTATTTGAATCATAAATATTATATGTTATAACAAAAATTTGTAGCAATAAGGATGCATAATATCGATCTATTGTATCTTACAGTTAAATTAAATGACAAATATCTATGTGCATTATATAAATTATGGTTTAATACAAAGATGTTGCTTCTAAAAGTTGTAAACATGTAATTGCTGTATCATAGCGTTATTATGTAGAAATTCAATAATAATTAACATATTAAATTAATTATAATTAGT
>CM023357.1:1186041-1321946 GCA_013282895.1 Eriosoma lanigerum | reverse complement strand
TAAGTATTTCTCTTTATACGTGATAATCCTTATTGTATTACATTGAATTTTGTTACAAAATGATTTATTAGTCATTATCATTCATTTCTGCTTCTTAATTCTTACTGTTATAAATACATGATGTGTACTAACTACTAACTTAGTTTAGATTTTAATCTGTACCATTTTTCTATATAATGTCGCCTGTACGCGTTATTAACTGAAATTTCAGGTAGTTACTATCTTAATTTTTTTTTTTTTTTCGCGTGCGATTTATACTATAAAATTGATCTACGCGTCAATATTTCGTAGCAATCAAACGGATTCGAATTTCAACACGTTCACTCCTGTTAATATTGACATAGATTTTAGCTTTTACGAGCCCAGTTATCTTCAGTTACGCAGGCAACTTTTTAAAAGATTATTTAAAACCGGACTTGAATGGCCTCATCTTTACAAGAAAATAAATCCTTTGTAAGTTATTTTAATAAAATACTCAATACTCATGTACGTCTGATAGTTTATGTTAAAATAAATATTTCTAAGGATTTAAAGAAGGAGGAAGAGAAATTTTTTTCTGCCGTTGAATATGACAAATATTTAAATTTAGATACTTTACAATAGGCACAACCGACTTAATCAACGTTAGTATATTAAGTTTATGACTTATGAGTTTATAACTTTCAAGTAAATTAGTTGAGCTTATACATTTAAATTATGTAATAAAATTGTAAAATTAGTGGTATAATTTAACTTTAGGATTATCTGTTAATTGGCTATATTATTATTTTATTCAAAGTGTACTCCAACAGTAAGTGATAATTTTTTTTTCAATTTATGATGTATTATTATTTTTCACATAAAATATTTATAGAAATAATAATACGATTATTACGAATTTTATTAAATTTTAATACTCTAATTATAATAGTGATAAAATTAATGTTTTATTTCAATATTAATTAATTATACACAAATTTATATTATACTAATATAATAATTGAACGTACTATTAATGCGCCTATTACAGTAAGTAACAAAAATAATATTATAGTATTATATATATATATATATATATATATGATGACAATAATAATAATAACTGACAAGATGTTATTAAAATAAAATATATATATTTATATTACATATGACGGCATGAGCTTATTGACAACAATTTTAGTTGTCGTCGCGTATTATAATATACTATATGGAAACTTTATCGTCTCGTCACCGAGTAGATTATAGTGACACGCGAGTTTTTAATATTTATGTAATAATAATAATAATAATTATAATTATAATACGTAGATATTTTTTATAATATACATTTTTCTTCGACGTCATAATAATAATATATTATACATGGCGATCGGAATTTCATGCTACGAAAACGTCGGAAATTACATTATATAGATACGTTTTCAATGTAAGCTCAGTTATTTTCGTAGCACAATATTATGATCACTATGCATAATATACTTTAATAATCGTCTCGTTACTCGTCATAGTACTCGTCGGCGTATTCGTAGACGGGCCGTGCGGGCCTTCTGTTATTGACGGTTGCCGCCGCTCTTATTTGCTTGTTGTTGTTGTTGCTGTTGTACTGCGCGTGTAGATGGTCAGTGGTTTGTTGTTGTGGCCTGTTTCTGTGCGGAGCGGCCATCACTTGCCTGACGCTGACTCTCTGCGGTTGTCGGGCTGCCTGAGACGGTTGCTGTTGCTGAATGTATGTTCCGGGTTCTTCTTCTTCGTCATCGGGCACTACTGGTACTAATTGTGGCGTCTTGGCTTTGGCCGGTTTAGGCGGTCTAGCCAAGAACGGTCCGGACGGCCGCTGCTTGGTGGCCGCCGCGATGGACTGGCGCGTGGCCGCCGCCGGAAGCTCGTCCTCATAATCGTCGGCTACGTCCACATGGTCGGACGCTGGTTTCTTGCGTACAGCGGTGGACACTGGCTGTGGCGTCGACGCTCTGTTAGCCTTAGGCCGGACAACTGTGGTCACCGACGTTCGGCGGCTATGATCCGTGTCGTAATCGGTAACTACGGATGTTCGAGGGGCCGCCTTGATTGGCTTGACCGGTTCGGGCTTCAACGCTGCAACTTCGGGCTTGGCAGCTGGCGCGACATCCGGTTCCAACGCGTATTCGTCATCCGGAACATCTTCCTCCTCGTCGTCGTAATATTCAACAGGCGGCTCTTCCGTAGAAGACTGTTGCTCTTTTCCCTTAGGTTTTGCCGCCGGGGCTACGGCTGCCATGGTCGTCGTAACCGTTATCGGAGTAGTGGTCGATACCACCATTGCCGGAACCATGGCCTGTTGGCTGGTCTTGGAAGGCGATGTATAATCGTAGCGGTCCCGTTCGTTGATTGGCACTGGCCGGCGGATCTTTGGCGGAGCTCTAGGCTTGTCGTACACCGACATAATTTGGTTCGAAACGTTTTTTGTAACGACCGTTGTTTGTGATTGTTGTTGTTGTTGTTGTTGTGATTGTTGTGATTGTTGAGAATGTTGTGGCTGTTGCTTTTGATGTTGCTGTTGCTGTGATCCCCTATTAATCTTGTAATTTCCGCTCGGTGGCGTATCCGGTTCTGAACTACTTTCCGGATAGTCGACTTCCAGATTAGTCTGCTTATTGTAATCTAAAAAACATAGTGTTGATAATATTATATATACAAGTAATAAATAATAATTAAATGTACCATTTACGAAGAAATATTGGTAGATACTCAATTTTTTTTTCGACATAATAAAATTTATAGACAGAGATGAGTGTTGCAAACAATGTTGTCAAAATATTATAGTGTTATCATATGTATAAGTCGTAAACTATTGTATAAACATCTAATGTATTAAACTTAGCGATAAGGTGCTATTAATATTTTATGTTACAAGACGAATTTAATGCTTAAATAATCTGAAATTTTTGAAAATGTAGATGTGAAATTATTTGTAACGGAGTTTTTTTTATTACGCTAAAGTTTTATAAACTACGATTATATATGTTATTCAAATTTATTTGTCAATGAATAATTCGATACAAGATTACTTTCTGAGTTGTAAAATTGATAACTTCTATGGGCATCGTTTAAGTTACCTTTATGTAACTATCTACATACTGCCTATAATATTAGTATAATTATACGATAATACTTTCAAATTCACGTGCATCAAAACACGATATTAAAGTCGTATTCTAAATATTTATAATCAAACAATTAAAATCATTTAATTATCATTTAAATAAATATATATTTAGAAGACGAATATTTTGTATATTTTTGTAATTCATAAAGTAATATATGTATGATATTACTACATATATATATATATTAATTGAAAAAAGAGTTGAAATGAAATTTGAAAGTTTAAGTAGATTCCGGGTGTTCCTCCTTCGTCCATGGAAAAATTAGCGGTTTATTACAATTAAGATTTGAATGCTATTATTTCGAAAATACGATTATCAACGAAACTCATTCAGATAAATAATATATATTGTACTGTTAATATTACTTTATTTATTTAATTATAAAGTGCTGATAGTAAATAAGACTAGCATAGAATTATGAACGGGTACTTTTGGGACAAACCTCGTACATATAAATAATATGCAAATTATAATTTGATATTTTTGAGAAAAAAAATTATATATTTGGATAAATTTCAAAGCTTTGTTTTTAGACAGAAAATAAACTATTTTATTTCAAAATTTTACCATGTATATAGACTACCTATGAAAATTCTGAAAATTATTTTAAAGTCCCTGCATTCAAAATTATATTAGCCAAAAATCATAGTTTTTATGAATTTTAAAGTTTTTCAACCATTTTTTGGCAGTTTTGGGAAAAACTATTGAGAAAAATGAGCCAAATAAAGTACCATGTAGATGATGCAATATGTTATCGAAAGTATTCCCTACTTGTAATAATCGGAAAATTAATTCTACATAAGAAAGTATCGTCAAAATTAACTATAAAAATCTTTGTAAAACCTATAAATAAATAAATTGAATTTGTTTTCTGTAGAAAGGTGTAATAAATATAGGTATGTAATATTTAACCATACCTTTTTGGTATGATATAATTGAGAAAATTGTCAGAAATTTTAAAAAAACTAATTAAAGGTTAATAAAACTCTCACGTCTAAGACAGACCGATGTCAATGAACACGTTAATACGCGCTAGACGTTATTAAACTTCGTTATGTATTTATTGATATGGATTTTTATCGATTGAAATCATCTTGTTTAATATGCTCATAACGATGACAAAACATACATAATTCTCGTGTTATACAATCAAAGAATATCAATTGAATTGCATAGGCAACGAATTATTAATATGAAAAAAAAAAAAATGAGCATTTTAATTTTTCCTTTGGAGTAAACACTACTTATATTTTTATAAGATGAATGTTATCTGTACCTATATAATAGATATCTATTACATATCCAAGTAATTCCTATATTTTAAATCATCACTATAGCATCCATTATAATATTATATTGCTATGAACAGAAATTTTAATGAGATATAATATGATAGGTAAACTTTATAACCTATAAAATTGCCGATTTTGGTTTACAACGAAATGGGAAGTAATATTTTTAAAATATATAATGCAACTATAACGTTTAACATTGACACAATTTTTGATGGTATGAAATTCATCAGAAATGTCTATAATTATACGAGTCTTTATTACTTATAAGTATACTAATTAAACACTAAATGAACAACTAATATTAATGGAGTGGAACCAGTTGCAATAGAAAAAAGATGATCAATACCGGAAAAAAAACGTATTCAATTAACTTAACCTCAAATTAATTATTTGTATAGGTGGTCAAAACATGGTTGCAGTTAACTATACAAATCAAAATATTTTTATTTTTTTTTATTGTATTTCTGTATTTCAGCAAAAATATAGTATTTATGTATAACATTAACTTGGCTATACAAAATGATTGATACATAAATTACACACAGAAAAAACAATGAACCTTATAGCTTTTTGTCAAAGTATAACGAGATGTTATTTGTAAGCATTCAATAGACCTACCAATCCTGGTCGTAAAGGAAGTAAATTTTTAAGTTATTTACCTAGATAAGACTAGATAAGGTATGATGTATTATTCAGTTCCTAGAAGGAAAACAATGAAATGTGCAGGACCTCATGAAAAATGAATATCAAAATATTCAAAATGTTGGGATTTATATGAAGTTCGCTAATTTATATATTACAATAATTATAATATTTTTATAGATGAAAATATTGAGAGTGATTTAACAAATAGTTGGTTGGAATAGACGCGATGTAGATCAAGATATATAGAGATGTAGATCTATAATAGTCGACATTATTCAATTGAAAGTGTAAGGCGAATTAGAAAAAGAAGAAGAAGATTTAGAAAAAGTATTAATTTGATTTCCTAACAAATATATACTAAAGCATAACTCATAAAATATAACAAACATTATGCATAAAACGTTTTCCACGTGTACTCAATATATGTTAAAAAAAATAAAAAGTAATTATTTAAACTAAAATAATACTCTATAATACACTTACTGTTGAATCTAGAATGTTTTCTGATGTGTTTTTTGGGTATCGGCATGTGTTCTACACTCTCGTCGTAGTATTCCGGTTGATCATCATAATCGTCTACGTAATAATATTCATACACTGGCCTTCGTCTTCGATATGCAGGCCTGCGCTTCCGGCCCTGTCCGTACCCCGGTGGCATAGCTCTGCGACTTTCGTAGGGCATCTGTTGCTGGTACTGCTGCTGTTGATGATACTGTTGTGGCTGTTGGTACTGTTGTTGTGGATAGAACGATTGTTGCGGCGGTAGTGGTGGCGGTGGCGGTGGTGCTGCAGTGGTTGACGTGGACGTGGTGGTAGTCGAAAGCGTCGTCGTTTCAGCGGTTTTGTACAGTGCTTCATTTCTGCAAAAATAATAATTTATCATTAAATTATAGTAAATACAGAATATCATTTATTCAAATAATATAATAATAATATGATAGTTATCTCAATTTAAAATAATGTATGTACGTATCTCATATCTTGAGAGATAATATGATAATAATAATCGAGTGTTCAAAAAAAAACAGGTTTCTATATTAATATCTCTACAATCTTTATAATACAAGTATATATGTGTATCAAGATATTTATTTTAAAGTTTGAGATTACATGATAATTATTTTATTAACTCAAAAATAATACTGTTTATTGCAAATTACAATTAATTTCAATTATGTGAATTATTCCCTAGCTCTTCGCTGTGATATCATTTCAATTTAGAGTTACAAAAATTAAAATTTTACTAGTCATAGCATAATTATTTTATCTTTTAGTCATAAGCAAAAATAATAATTTAAATTTGAATAGATATTTAACAAATTTCTTTATCAATTATTATAATAAAATAATATCCTAAAGTATATCTTCATTTTAATATCTTCAAATAACTTATTTTATTCTCTGTAGTTAATTTTAGTTACCAACTTTTGGTTTTAATAATAAAAATACTGTCCGTTTTGTTTTTTTGGTTGGAGACATATTTTAAAATATCAACATTTCAGACCATCATCCTATCTTTTACAAATCACGTTATTTATTGATAGTCTATATTTTAATTACTTTTATTGGAATTAAGATTATATTTTAGATTCTGAGCAAAGCGAGGAATGTATTGTTTCTACAATGATGTTTTTTTTTTTATGTATGAAAACATTTTTTCTGATAGAAATAATTGTCCGATTATCACAAATAGGGTATGCTTTCGGTAACAAATAGTTGGTATTTTATACAGCTCATTTTTCAAATTTCTCCAAAGTTTTTCCCTAGGAGAAGAAAAACTACCAAAAAATGACAAAACATTGGCATAATTACGATTTTCGTCATATTTTATTTTTTATTTCGTGATAACTATTTGAGTTTTGATCGTAGGGACTTGAATTTTTTTTTCAAAAAAAACTAATATTACCTACAATTTTAGGTTTATCGATTTGAAAATTTTACAGAAGCCTAATAATATACTACTTAATCTCTTTACAAAATATTTTGAAAATCGTGACTGACAGTTTTTTTTTTAGGCTTTTTATTTTTTTTTTTCTGATGTACGAAAACCTTTTTTCAGGTAGAAATAATGGTCCGATTACCACAAATAGGGTACCTTTTGCGTACCAAATTTCATCTAGTTGGTACTTTATTTAGCTCATTTTTCGAATTTCTCAAAAATTTTTCCTTGAAAAGCGGAAAATTGGTAAAATTACGGTTTCTGTTATTTTATTTTGTTTTGTTTTTTGATTATTAATTGAGTTTTGATCGTAGGAACTTTTGAAAAGGATTGGTTTGTTTTTTGGCTAAATATAGAGCTTTAAATTATTCCCGAAAATATTTTTGATTTAACGGTATGAATTTTTTATAGACGCCTACTTTATACTATTTAATCTATTTACAAAATATTTTGAAAATCGTGACTGACAATTTTTATCATGAAATAATAACTCCTTGAATTTAGATCGTAGGAATTTGAAATTTATTTTGCATATTTATGTATGTAATTTACATTCGTGGTAAATTTTGGAATAGATTATTAGTATAATATATTGAGATTCGCTCAGAATCGTATTTTCTAATGCAATATCATTGCATTCAAATCTTAATAATTATAATAAACCACTAATTTCCCGAGGACCGTCCACAATGGGCCTTCTCACTTTTTAAAATCTGAAAATACGAGATTATGTTTGATGTCAATTATGAAAATATTTTAAAAAATTGTATAGATAAAATTGTTTAAGAATTGTTTGTATTATTATTATATGTTGGACTCGTGGGTTTTGTGTAATATTATAATGGTATAGACCAACAAAAAACGCTTAACCTATACTTAAAATATAGACTGGCCATAGGACATATCATATATTATTATAATATTGTACATGTTAGGTTAACCAGAAAAATACGTTTTATATTACTACAGGTTTATATATTGTTTTTGTAAATATATCGATATATTTTATATCCAAGACACAGATTCACATTATGTAGAGAATATAAAATGCAAGCGTCTCGTGTTACCTGTTATAGTATTTAGCTGAGTTTGGGCAGTCCACTTGGGACACGAAATGGCAAATGAATGTCTTTTGATCGAAAGCGGTGTAGTTAGCGCATAAGAAGTCGAATCTTGTGCCGAATAAACAGTGATGGTACAGCTGCAATGTAATAATAATTCGAATATTATTAAATATACTTACCTAATAATTATATAATATATGATTTAATAATAATTTTTAATAGTATTTTAAACTATTAACACAAAATTACTTATAAATATAAGTGATAAAAAAAAAAAAAAATGGTTTAATAACCGTAGATTACTAATTTATTACGGATATATAATATCGTAATTGTATTGATTTAAAATATAAAAATGTAATATTATACTATTATAATATATTAATATAGAACAGAGTATGTTAGTTACATAATGTCCTTGGTATTAAAGTAAAAAATATATTATATTAATTACGATGGATATATTTACGTCTACGCAATAGCAAGAGGATATTTTTAAATTGAATTTACACCTAGTTCGAGTTCCGTTGTATTATTAAAAGTTATTGCCATTGATTCAGACAATTTTGAAATTAAAAACTAATGTTTTTTGTGTGGATATGTTTTGGTACTTCAAAGATGTTAACTCGCAGTATAACAAATGTCAAATCGTTAACTAACCTGACATTTATGTGGCATGCTCGCATAAAATCCATCATGTAACCCGTCGCATTTGAAGTCAATCTCCTGCGGTACTGAGTTCAAAAACGGATAGTCCGACAAGTTATACCCATTCAACTCCCTCGGCAAGTTCGGATCGTACACGTAGTCTATTTGTGGTATGCCCGTCAACGTGGGCTTGGTGGTCGTCGTCACGTTCAGTTCGACTTGCTCTCCATTCTCGTCCACATCAATCGGTTCATCTTGATCCTGTAGATATGAGTGACAAAAAAAAAAAAAACTTACAGATCCATATCATATATTTACATTTATTTTATTCTATGTTACAAAATCGGCTGATATGGTTTGGATATGTTTTGAGGAGAGATTATTAGAGACAGTAAGAGTTCTTATAAATATGAATGTAGAAGGTAAGAAGAGGAGATGAATATCATAAAAGAGGTAGCAGGGCTGTCTCTTAGGCAGGACTAGCGGAGCCCTCGCCCTGGGCCTCAGACCGCGCGCTCTTCCGTGGTTAGATAGGACCGCGTTTTTATGTATACGATACACAAATTTAGTGACTAAAAATAAACGTATTGAAGTTTTCTTATGAGTCTGTATCATATGTAACATTATAGCAATAATAATACTAATATTGTTTAATATTTTATTTATGATTTAACTATCTTAATTAGAAAATATTAACATAGAATAGAACAATAATTAATAATTAACCATGGACATCTATGTGTTCAATGTTCAAACGTAAAATGTCATAGATACAGACGTTTTTATGATAATATTGTTATATTTCCAAAAACATCGATTCACGTATAATTTACCGTTCTTAATTTCTTATTCCATAATCATTATTAGGAATTAAGAATTACGATAGATCAAGTGGTATACAACTGTTTAATGAACTAGTTTAATGATATTTCAAATTTTTTAACCATTTGTTAACTGTTGGTGACTAAGTGTACGAGTGTCGAATTTAGACGTTTATGTTACAATAATTATAAAATTATAAAATAGGTAAGTAATTTGTAAATTTTTAATACTATTTTATAAATTTTAATTAAATTAATATTTATAAAGTGTAGAATGTCAAGGCCATGGAATAGGTTCCGAAAATGTAAATCTAGAAGTGAGAAATTAAAAAAAAGTGGAAATGTCGATTGTGGACGTTCCTCCTTCATCGCTTTGGTTCATGGAGAAATTATTGGTTTATTATACTTTAATTATACTTTATGTAATTTACACTCGTGGTAAAATTAGGAACGTTCACAATCGACCTTTCCACTTTTTGTTTATTTGTGGAAGTCAACTATAAGAAGATCTAAATTATATAGTATTGAATTGCCATCATGTTCTATGTCCTAACTATCTTGAATAACAAAAAATATGAAAAAATAATTCAAGAATCTCGGGTATTTGGGTTTTTATTAAAGTAGTCGACATAAAGAAATTTTGACACATAGATTATTTTTTTGATTTATATTTTGTGAATTGTGGTAAATCGCAAGCATGCAACAGACGTATGTTACAACGGTGACATTATTAGAAACCTGATTTATTATTTTTAAATTTATATCTTTCACTAAACATATCATGCGTAGTATATATGCTCACTTAAAATAATTATCGGTTCATTTTAACATTATTATATGTAGATACATGAAGTGTACGTATTTTATTCAACCGCGGTCGTATTGCTCAAGCTATAACGACGTAATATAAGAAAGGCACTGATAACTTGCCTTGACAACTATGAAACAATCTTGGAATAATCCAAAGATGTCTTTAATTATAAAATATATTACAATATAAATAATATTACGGTACCTATTGTTGGTACAATGTATTTTTATAATAAATCGAAACATACAATATTCATCTTACTATGGAGTACTTTTCAAATTAAGAAGGTTTCAATGGTAGAAACTTAATTTGAAATAATTTATTTGTGAACTTAGAAAAATGAGTATAAAATTATTTTTAAAGATTCATATAGATTATAAGAAAAATATATAAGATTTTCTAAATGATACAAAAATTTTAAGAAAACAATAAACTTAATAAATAATATTATTAGTATATTTATTATTATTTTTAATTATCTTCTTTATGATATTCTGTAGATTGCCAAAATTATTATAACAATAAAATGTATTTTTTGGTACTATAACATTAACGAGACATAAACATTTGTATCTAATTTTATAACATAAAAATACATATTATTATACATATCATTATTTTATTAAAAACATTGTAAAATGAAAGCATGTACTTGATTGCTACATTCTGAGTCATAAAAGTTTAATGAAAAAACAATAATATGTTAGGCTATCAATCTAAATAATTAATGGAAAAAGGAAACATGTATAATTAGTTAATAAGGAAAAATACATTATTAAAAATACGGATGGATTCTGGTGATGGATATTCCTCCTTTGACCCATTAGTTCTCAGAGGTGTGTTTGACCTAACCAAAAAGTGACGGTTAAAACTGGAAAGATATATTATACTGTTGTATTGTTGTTAAGATTTGCAAGCAATGATAATAATCATCGCATCCGAAGATGAGCGAAACTTGATTTTAAAATAAACATTTTTTATTATCTATAATATTTTAACCATATGAGAATAAAATAAATGTTAAACTTCACAACTTTGTCTTTGAATTCAAAACGAATTATTACAATTTACACTGTGCGACTATATAAATACTGTCAAATTAGTTTTGATGATGGATCAGATTATATTTTATTCTGATAAACGATAACGACCTAACGAATAACCTCGACATTTCCAAATTGACAATGCATTATGTATAGGTACGTACCAAATTTTTTTTGTCTGCTTTCGCTTTCGCTTGAAGTACAACAGCAGATCCACGTAGTGCATCTAACTCCGTTACAAAAACGGACCACGTCAGTAAACCTGTAATTAAAATAAAATATGGAAGACATTAATTCAACTTGAATAATATGTGTTTTACATAAATTGTGTGTCATTATATGAGTAGGCTTTAAATCCCACTGTAAATTCGTACTATTTAATTTTTTTACAAAATATTTTGAAAATCGTGACTGATAAATTTTTTTTAGGCTTTTAAAGTTAAAATTCTTGAAAATCGGAAAAAAATCGGTTTCATTATTTTAAATTTTTTAATTTTGTATTACTAATTGAGTTTCGATTAACTAGAAAATTTTTTTTAAATATTAACATTGGTAATATATGAGTGTGGTACAATTTTAAAAAAGATCAGTTAATTATTTGGACAAGCATAGAATTTTGATATTTTTTCCAAAAATGTTTAATATTTCCGAAAATTTTCGATTTATCGCTTTGAAATTGTTATCGAAGTCTAATCATATACTACTTAATCTTTTTACAAAATATTTTGAAAATCATAAGTTGCAACTTTATTTTATAAGCTTCTAAAATTTGAATAATTTAAATAAAAATTAATATTATGATATTTTTTTTATGTATGAAGATACTTTTTCCATAAGTATAATAGGTACAAGTATATAAGGGTAGAATAGTCCGATTACCACAAGTAGGTTATATTTTCGGTAGCTAATTAAATCTATTTGGTACTTTATTTAGCTCTTTTTCCAAATTCTCAAAAGCTTTTCCTTGGGAGCAGAAAAACTACTAAAAATAGCGGAAAATCGGCAAAATAACATTTCTGAAATTTAAATTTTTTTAATTTCGTGATAGCTAATTGAGTTTTAATCATAGTGCCTTGAAAATTTTTTTGAGTATTTACTTAGGTGAACTTTATTACAAGAGAAAATTTAGAAACGAATGGTTGATTTTATGACTAAGTATAGAGTTTTGGCTTCTTTTTTCAATAACGTTTAATATTTCCTGCAGTTTTTAGTTTATTGGTTTGAAAATTTTATCGAAGTCTAGACATATACGACTTAATGTTTTTTACAAAATATTTTGATAATCGTGACTGACAATTTTTTTTATAAGCTTTTAAAGTAAGAGTTCTTGAAAATCGACAAAATTACGGTTTCATTATTTTATAACTAAATAAGTTTAGATCGTAAGAAATTGAAATTTATTTTAAATATTTACATTCGTAATTTACACACGTGATATAATTTTGGAATGGATTATCAGTATAGCATATTGTAATATATTGAGTTTCGCTCAGAATCGTATTTTCTAATGCAATATCATTGCATTCAAATCTTAAGTATAATAAACCACTAATTTCTCCGAGGACCGAAGGGACGAAGGAAGAACGTCCACAATCGACATTTTCATTTTTTTTTTTTTTATTTAGATGATAGGTACGAACAAAGAATCAATTTTTAAAAAATCTGACATTATAGACAAATATTTTGTTTTTCATCACAGATTGAAATTATTTATCGACCGTTACGAACAATATATTATAGCAGTAGTTAAATATATGATCAATATACTATAAATGTAATATGGCAAACAAAATAAACGTAAAGAAAAATATATATCCTTGATCGAAGTGAATGATCTTGAAACGCATGACGTGTTAACATATTCAAAAATAATATCTGAGTTGTTTTGTTCCCCTCCCCCCCATAAAAAAAACGTATATTTATATTTATCAATATATTATAGTCGATTTTCGGACATTAACCCTTTATTATATGGTAATAAACTCGTATTATTATTATTTCATTTGAAATATTGATATTCGATTAATGTATCAAAAGTTAACATAATTAATTTTTTTATTTAAGAATTATAGGCAGGTGTACTATGGCTAATACGTCGCAATAACATTTTTTTATTACCTGTCATTGGGGTTTTTTTAACAATCAAATTTATTTAACATATTATTATATATATTATACGTTAATTTTTAGTTTCTATTGTTCGTTAATAATGATTGTAATTTTATTTAATTTTTTTTATTGTTATGCATATGTTAATTTTTTCGAATCATAATATCCAATATTCCTGGAGTCTGAAGTGGAATGAAAATATTTGAATACGACTTAGTTTCAATTTTTTTTTGACGATAGTTTGTCTTCGTGTAATGTACTATATTTGACTGTTAATTATAGTTTCTAATTAATTATTTTATTATTTTCACTCTATACAACTGTTGCCAAATAATAACCATAATCACTAATAAATATGTAACATCAATGGAAAGTTTTGAGTCAATTTACTTTCATAAGGTAAACGACGAATGCATGTAACTATGGATGTTTACTGTTTACAGTAACTATATATACACGTGTATTGGCATTTTTATTATTTATTATGATTGAAATGAGTCTAATAATATTAAATGCATAGTTGAGCGTGATTTAATATGTTTAAACTGTTCCTACTAAAATACGTAATATGTTATTTTCACATTTTATATTTAGACTTAGAAAATTAGTGATTAATTTTTTAATTTTAATTTAGAATTGGATAGAAAATAATATAACTGAATACTATTTTGTACGTTGCATTAATTTAAACCAAAGAAAAAGTATGTACACACATAAATATAAAATATTTAATAAATTAAAAACACTGTACGTTAGTTTACCAATGATTCACTACATTTATAATATGGTAAATATAATAGTTATTAATCGTATCTAAATTATAAATTCATATTAAATAAATAGTATTTTTTGTAATAAATCTAAAGCACTATAGTTATTTATTTTATAGAAAAAAAAATAATGGTTTCCCTACCGTATATTTGAATATAATTATTGTATTTATTTTTAAAGTCATTTCAATCATATTATCATATTACATTATAACTTTATACGAATATAATTGACTAATAATTAAAATACTTGGGTTATATCCAATAAACGTATTAGTTGTAGACTATAGTTGAATTATTGTATCAATATTATTATATAATTATTATAATGACATCTATAAACATAATATTTTAGTATAGTTATCAAACCGGATCTGAACAATTTTTAAAATAATTTTAGAAGTAAAAATATAATCAATATATTATGAAATTATTATTATAAATTATAAATATCATTATTGTTATTATTAATGCACTATTATTAGACTTATGCATGCTTTGTAAAATATAAAATTAAAATTTGTATTCAAGGATACTATTTATTCATTATTATATATTATCTTATAAATTATAATTTTTTTATATAGATAACTAATTGAAAATTTATATAATATTATGACATAAAACGTATTGTAATATAGATGTACACAATCAATGACACTTTTAATTAGAAAAAAATGGATTACAAATAAATTATTCAACGTTATATTCTAATTACCAATGAGATTTGATACTGTCCTATACAAAATGTCAAACCTATTGAAATTTTAAAGTAATATATTAATATAATACAATACTGTTTGTGCTGCGTCATTATTATTTAAATCGTTATTATAAAACGGTCAAAGTAAATTAAAAATGTAATCTTATCAAATAGCTATATAGTTATTACTTAAAAACAATGTTTTATTTTTATAGTGCATGATACCTATAGATACATTTAGAATCCTTAGACGTAGGTACAATATTATTTAACTTTTTGAATTAAACTGTTTTTCAGTGAATTCCAATAATGAAACGCGTCGTTAAAACAATCGTTTATGTTCTTGCAAAATATGCGGGTTATTATAATGATAATAGCCTGCGGTATTTACTATTTAGTATTTACCCTACTGTTGTTCGTACGTTTGGTTGCGTCAATGTGTTCATAATATTTTACGATATTTTATAGTCACGAACGTACGTATTTGTGATTTTATTTAAACTAGATCAATGATAATAATAATATGTAGATTTAATAAAAGACCATAATTATTATGATATAATAATAATAATAAATTACTATATTAGTTACAAAATAAATGACTATAGTTCGTTTTTGTATTTAACTAATATAAGTTATAGAAAATATATCATGTTACTTATGTACCAGAGTTATATAACTATTTTTAGATAAATAAAAAAATTTAAAATATATTGGTTATGCGTATTAATATGCTATATTATACTTATTCAGGACCGAACAGTGTAATTCTCTGTCTCGAAAAGTGTAGGTACAATTTAATGTTCAAGATAGAAAAAAACTTGATATTGCCCAAGCATCTATTTGATTCCTACTTTTCAAAAAAAATAAACTTCGAAACAGACAACGCCCTTGTATGACTTTCACAAACACATTAATACTTTTTCAAGGTTCTTCCTATTAGTAATTCTTATACACGGGCCTTTAAGAAATATGTTACATTTAAAATTCAAGGAGACGAATTAATATCATTTTAAGCGATATGTGTTAAATATAATAATTGTATTTTTTCAAATTTACTTACATATCGTTAGCTTACAAATGAATATAATTTTGAGCCGCCTCATTTCAGTCTAAAACATAAAAAAAAAACAATAATAATATATCTTATAAAAAAGAAACAAAATCGATTGCACTCAAGTTTATTTTACTATATAAATAATATTATATTTACATTATCAAAAATTCGTATATGAATTTTTCACGAGTATTTATTCATTATGAAAAATGTCTTGTATCACAATATTGTCATACAGATATTATAAATAATAAATAGTATTTTATTTTATTTCATACTTAGACTCACGATACATTTTAAAATATTTATGTAATAAAAACAAAAGCTATTTACATTTTTGTTTAATTTTATATTATTTAAATATTTAATTAAATAAAATTGTATGTATAAATGTTCAAATGTTCACAATATATTTAAAATATCAATTTTTAAACTAGTCATTGAAAACTGTCGTTCAAGTAACTATACAGTTAATAAAATACGAATTTAAGATTGGTTGTTATGTAGGAATGTAGGATCGTTTTACCATAAATTTATATCATAAAATGGCATTTCAATCGTACGCACTTAAGCAGAAGGCATACAAATTCGTAATATGGCCAACTGAAGAAGAGAACAAAAGTATTTTTTTAAATCAGTGGCGTTTATAAATATATGAAAATTTAAAAATAACTTTTTTATTTGGTTAGAAAAAGAATAGTCAATTATATTATAGCTTATTTGTTATCAATATATATCGATCAAATATATTGAAAACCGTTCACACGTTAATTTTTACTTTCCTCAAACACGTTTTGGAATATTAAATAATATTAATTATTATATATCAGAATTAGTTATTATAATAAAATGTGTTGAACAAAAATAAATCGTAAACTCTACTTAAAAGTGCGAATATTTATCAATATTAATATTGATAGGTACATGAATGACCGACCTAAAATTTAATATTAAATAATAGGTAAAGTCAAAATAGTTAAATAATTATAATTCGTCGGTAAACAAACGTTTAAAAAAAATATATATATTGTATGTTGACTTAATTTTATTTTATTGACAACGAAACTGCAGTCCAGTGGTGACATATAAAGATATTTTATTATAATATAAAAAAATATATATAAATATAATTTAAATAAATTTGTCTGGATCTAAATTAATTTTCCATTATCAGTGCTTGTATTTTAATCATTTTCTTACCATACACATATTTTTCCAAATTGTTTTATTCTTCATTTTTTAATCTGAAGGAAATTTGAACAGATAGAAGTTGAAATTATTTGAAATAATATTAATAAATTATTATTATTATATAATATATTATAATAATTATTATTATTAATATTATAAATAATATTAATAATAATAATAATTTAATAAAATATTTGAAATTCATAAGCAGTTTAATGTTTTATGGATTTTTCATTTCTAAAGAATACTTTGTTGATTTTATTAATATAATACTTTTAGCTATATCAGCATTAATTTCCTGTACATATTTACTAAGTATATATAAATATACTTATTTGAGATAGAAAGTTAAATAAATATCAATTATATAGTAATTTATATATATATTTTAAATCGATTTTCAGCTTCAACTTCAGTTTCAACAAAATATTCCTTTATATTGGAAAATGATAATTTATTTAAAACAAGATTTAAAGCAGGATAGAATACTTTCCAAAGTTTTACAACAATAGCTTGTGCAGCCCATTTTGTTAGATTACCTAATTGTTTAAATTCTACAAGTGCTTTTGTATTTAATACATTTTTTACGATAAAACATAAAATAATTTATATTTCAATCTTAACATTTTTAGTCTTCAATAATCAGTAACATTGCGTATATTATTATATTATAAAACACTCATACAAGATGTAAAATGTTCAAGTCGGATTAGTATTTTTAAGTTTTAAGGTTTAGCTAAGAATATAGCCCACCCTGACCTTTCCTTAGTGCCGTCACTTAACAAGTTGAAAAATGTTTATAATATTCAAATAATTTATAATATTTTAATGAGTTAAACAATAACCGTCCAAATCAATAGACACCAAAAAATTTGTAATAAACACCCGTTTTTAATCGACGTGGTCGGATAACCTGTTTTTTTATTATTATCATAATATGTTATTATTATTAGTACTGTATTTGCAATATTATACTATATAACTAGTTGGGTGTAACCATTATTACAACCTTGACTGGTCTGACCACCTAAGAGAGCTGTATTTAGATACCTATATAATACGTCGAACTCGAACCATAATATCGGAGTCGAATGAGAAGGAGCAACGGATACGTTATGTTATGGACACGCAGAAAGAAAAGAATAAAAATATAAATAATGCTACCAGTTTCCATTGCACGTCCGCCGCCACCGTAGCCCAATTACCACATTTTTTTTTTTATACAATACATTAGTGTAACCGTTGTCTATGTGTCCGAACTCGACTTTGATCTCGTTTTATCAAACACGGTGTACACCGTTCGTATACAGGGTGTTACATCGTATTCTCCCCCGTCCAAAACTCGTTTTCATGTCTAAAAAATTTATTGTTATTATCGTTCCTTTTTTTACTACGCGTTTTATTTAAAACGAAAACACATCGCGTTATCATTATTATAGAGATTATTCACGTGCATGTAAATGTAAATGTACATTGAACTTCTAGACGAAAAAACCTAACCAAAAGATTGAACACGTGTGAATTTTACACACAGTAGCGATATAATATCAGTAAAATTAAATATTTGCAATTAGTTTTTACGTGGAATAATAGGCGTGGTGTTTGAAATATGACTGTGTATGAGACACGCTGTATATACTATACTATGTAATATACACTGTCGCATAGACATGTAGGTAGCAGGTAATTACACTATACTTGTGTGTATAAAGTGAACAATATTAAACATAAAAAATACGTTATCATTATTGTGTGATTATTACACCTGTG
The DNA here is from genome assembly GCA_013282895.1 of Eriosoma lanigerum. Taxonomy (NCBI): domain Eukaryota; kingdom Metazoa; phylum Arthropoda; class Insecta; order Hemiptera; family Aphididae; genus Eriosoma; species Eriosoma lanigerum. The sequence goes on along the minus strand of CM023357.1, from coordinate 1,302,955 downwards.
TATAAATACGTACATTGTATTGATCTCACCGTTATGGTACATTGCGGAAAATATGAACGGTTTTTCGCCAGTTATGAAATTGATGTCTATTGCGATAATTACTATTGTTGTATTATTTGTATGTGCGCCAATAATAGCACGTTCGTGTTGTACAAAACCGCAAGTAAAAAAATAATAATACAATTTTCTATTCGTTTTAAATGTAAAATAAACGGATGTCGTCCCGTCGAGTGCTGAGATAATAGTATATAATTCTGTTTATTTTATGCATATAATATACATACACACAACAGCCATGAATTGAGATTCTAGTCTGTGATTTTAACAATAATTATCTGATCATATAGATACAATATGGGAATTTATAAAATGGTACAATCGTCACTGTCCACTGATAAAATATTCGTTGCTAATAATCCTTGATTTTTATGCGCATTAACTAAATGTGAATTATCTTTTCCCTAATAAATCTAAGTAAAAAATGTGATAATTTAACACTATTAGTACAAGTCTAACAAAGAACCTCGTGGAATATAAAATTATGTACTATTGTCTATTATACCTACCTATACATAGATAATAGATTTATTTAATCAATAAACGCCGCAATGTATTGTTATGCTTGTTTCAAGTAATATTGCATATAGAATATACAAACACGAGTAGTTTTAATTAATATTATTTTCATAAAATGTTGCTTATACATTTTGTAACAATGGTATATTATTTTATACGAAAAGACGTTTTATCAATTCTATCGTGTAATATAAGTGATAAGCTATCAAGTATTTGGGTCTAACGATGCTGCACACATTCCATTAATAAAATTTATAAATACTTTACTGATAGTCCTTCAATAATCCTAGACATTGTGTATTTTATATTTATCTTAAAAAAAGAGATTTTTATCTTGACCCAAAATTATTTAATTGGCTATTCGAGTTTAAGTATTACTATATATGTAACGGGTAATATATACAATTTGGGCATTCTATAAAATGGCCAGGGTTCTTTGAATAATTGATAATACACAAATAAATTATTATAATATAAATTATATTAATTTATAAAACAAAAGTGTTATAAATTAATACCATTTATTATTATTTATTATTGCATATTGTGGTACTAACAACATTTTGATATACATTTGTCTGCGGCTTTTATTAATTATTATTAATTGATTATAAGTAATAACACATATAATATTATAAATTATTAATTTAGCCAAATGTAATAAAATAGATACCTAATCATTTTAAGAAATACCTCAACGATAACTAAGCCATACTGTAAAAATTACTGCGGGCTCTAGTATTAAAGGTATTTTGACTATTTTTGACATACCTACTTTATATTTATCTAATCTAGATTTAACACACTCGATTCTGATCTCACAACTGTCGTTTACTACTCTTAATTTCATGCTATCGTTTTAATTGTACATTGTGTATTACACACAAATAAAAGGTATAACGTTATTCTATATTTAATAGTTAAATATGGACAAATTTAATTCAAAGTAGAGTGATTTAATTCTAATTGATTTTAATAAAACAAAATTAAAATAACCAGAAAGTGGGAAGGTCGATTGTGGACGTTCCTCCTTCGTCCCTTCGGTCCTCGGAGAAATTAGTGGTTTATTATAATTATTAAGATTTGAATGCAATGATATTGCATTAGAAAATACGATTCTGAGCGTATCTAAATATATTGCAATATATTAGACTAATAATCCATTTCAAAATTTACCACGAATGTAAATTACATACGAAAATATGTAAAATTAATTTCAAATCCCTACGAACGATATTCAAGAAGTTATCATTCCTTTTCAAGGAAAAACTTATGGGAATTCGAAAAATAAGCTAAATAAAGTACTAACTTGGTGAAATTCGCTATATAAAGGGTACCTTATTTGTGATAATTGGACCATTATTTCTACCCAAAAAAATAATTTTATACATCAGAAAAAAAATATAATAAAAAGCCTATAAAAAAAATTGCCTGTTTAGATTTTCAAAATATTTTGTAAAAAGATTAAGTAATATAGTATTGGACTTCTATATAATTTTCAAACAGATAATCCCAAAATTGTAGGTAATATTAATTTTTTTTGAGAAAAAATTATATTTTATAAAACTATATTTTTCCAAATAATTAACTGTTCCGTTCCAAAATTTTACCACGCCTGTAAATAACCTAGGTCAGTACTCAAAAAAAATTTCAAGTCCCTACTATTAAAACTTAATAAGAAATCACGAAAAAAAAATATAAAAAAAAGTGGGAAAGCCGATTGTGGACGTTCCTCCTTCGTCCCTTCAGTCCTCGGAGAAATTAGTGGTTTATTATAATTATTAAGATTTGAATGCAATGATATTGCATTAGAAAATACGATTCTGAGCGTATCTAAATATATTCCAATATATTATATTGATAATCCATTTCAAAATTTACCATGAATATAAATTACATATGTAAATATGCAAAATAAATTTCAAATCCCTACGATCAATATTCAAGGAATTATCATTTAAGTACCCTATTTGTAAAAATTGGACCATTATTTCTACCTGAAAAAATGTTTTCATACATAAAAAAAAAAAAAAATCTTTGTAGATGAATCTAAAACAGATTGTAATAATACATAATATATAATAAATGGTACTAATTTATTCATTTATAATAAATTTTTTTAATATATTCACATAATTATAAAATAATATACACATTAATATATTATATATTAACAATTATCCGAATTTTCTATATTTTCCACAACAGATATATAATAAACTAACATATATTTAACTATAGTAACATCCCAATATAAATTATTTAGTCGATTTTAATTGAATTTGTTATCAATATTTTAATAGTCAGTGATGTTTTGCCAAATTATTTCTATGTATGCAAACGTTAGACTGCTGTAGGGGAGGAGTAAACACCTAAAATTACTCATTGCCCCTCAATATTATTTTAAAATTGAATTTACACTTATGTTAACATGTATATAGGTATTATAATTATTAGTTAATAATAAAAGTAATAAAACATTTATTATTTGTAGGTACAAATAAAAATAATTTTTGATTTTAACACGAATTTCTATAATAAAAATGTTGTATTTACAGTACTTACTTTGCTATGATAGTAAATATTTTTATTGTTAAAGTATTTTCACAAATCCTATTACGGAATCGAATTAAATATTGTAATATCTACCTAAATAATATTAAATATTTTAAAATTTATTACGTATTTACAAAATATAAAAACAGTACTTCATACATCAAAATTTAAATTGTTATTAAAAATATAGGTACAATATGAAATCTAAAAATAATTATAGTTCGTTCATGAAAACAGAATTTGTCTAAATTATTTATGATCAAAAGGCGCTTTCACATTTTTCACACGTTGACATCATACATGGTAACAACTCGATTGATTATAAAATAACTCTTAAATATTCTATACGGAAATGTAAGTACAATATAATAATTTAATAGATAATATTTGAAAATTATATTAGGAAAATTCTATTCTATTCAATTACTATAAATGACATTAAATATGTGTAATAAATGATTGAATTACATATTATATTATATATTATTTTAGGTATAAAATAAATTATAACGATAATATTAATAGTATTAAATTATGTCATAATTTGTTTAATGAACTCATTAACCGTTTAAAAAAGAAAGTATAAGAACACTTTCAGTACCTATAAATATGTTAGCATACACTAAACGGCATTCTTCTTGTTCTACACAAAATATTAATTAAAGTGTTTATAATGCGTAAAATATGATTTATTTATGCAAAATGATTATAAAATATCCATTCATTATATTTAAAATTTTAAACATATTAATATTATATTACATTACGTTTGTAGGTACTTAGGAATAATATATAATTTGATTATAAGTTAAGTTAAGATTTATAAGTTACATTAAAAAACTTTATACTCAGACCTGTTGATTTATAACATGTAAGTATTAAAGTATAAACATACTTATATGTGCAGTGTATCTTCATTGTGTATATTATATACGTAAATATTAAACTAGATTTTATTATTATTAATTTTATAATAATATACGTTAATAATTTTCACTTTTTTGCCTTTCCGTCGGTTTCAGTTATAATTTCATTATAATCATAATATTTTACTTTTTAATTTTAAACAAAAGACTTTCACATTCCGTTAATGGTATCAGAATACTATAAATTATCAAATATTTTTAATGTTAGCTTAATTCTTAGTACCTATATAATATATTATTATATTTATATTTTATTGTTTTTATAGTAGTATGGTATTTTCCACTTTGTATATAGGTTTTTATAATAATAATAATATTTCAACTACAAACTCAAATAAAAAAAATCGTATTAAACATATTTTAATAGCACACAATATATTATGATGAATGATGATCATTAAAAATTTGTGTATACCCAATATATTAGATAGCGAGTAGGTACTTTAATATAATATGTCAGCAGACCTATAACGTATTTTTATTTTCAATTTCACTATAATTATATTTCTAAAGGCATATATACAGAGTGATCAGAATTTTTTGTTATAAAAATGTTAAGAAAAACAATGTAATTTCTCTTATTTTTTAATACACTTTATTGCTCATCCTGATATTATCATATATACACATTATAATTTAACGTAGTTAGTAATTAGTAATTAGTAATTAGTATTGTAAAATAATTAAAATATATGTTGAAACATAAACATATTATATAGTTTATTTAAGTAACTAAAATTGAAAATTTCAGAGCAACAACAAAACATCTCTATATTTTGGTCAAAATGCGTTTTTGATTGCACATTATTCAGAAAAAAACTGCATCGTTTGGTGCAACAACCAGACTAATCCAATTGTTGTTGAGTTATCATGTAAATGGTAATATCTGGTTTTTATTTTATTGCAACAACAAGACATCTCCGGAGAATAAATCTAATTATTAAAATGAGACATTGATAATTATTATAAATAATATACGAGTATGGTACGTATATACCTATTCTTAAAAGTTACAAATATAAATAGGTATCTCCAATAAATTTATTTAATTTATTGTTTATTATTTTAATTTAGTATCGTTATTATTTAATATACATATGAAACTGATGTCTTTAATTTCCTTAATTCTATATTTGACATATAATTCCGGGTTTACACATAAACAATAAAATTAGATCAAAACAGAAACCATTCTGTAATTTTGAAAAAAATATAAACATGTGTAGACATATTGTTGCTATATTTCGTAATCTTTTTTATTTGAATTACTTAGTCTTGATAAATGTTTTCATATTTTTTTAAAAACTGTAATAGTTTATAAAAGTTTTAAAATACTAGTGAACTATATGTAGACTCGGTGTAAAAGACGATGTGTACCCATTGAAATTTTTTATCCCGGTGAATAGACGTAAATCGTAAGGGTGCTAATGGTGTGCTTAGAACCTCTAAAAACAAAATTAGACACACTCAGAAAGTTTTGTGAGAAGTAAGTAGAATCTGTAGACTTATAATGCATACAATTTTACTGGTGCTTAAGCATTCTCATCGAGATGGATTTTCACACTATGCTCCAAGACATAAAAATGTTCTAGAGTATTATTACAGGAGATATATGAATAAATGATAATGATAACGTTTTCCGAAGATTTGTTTTATGCTTATGTAGTAATTTTAAGAATTTTAAAACATTAGGACCTGATCTATTAAATTAAAACAATTTAAAAGGTTTATTATGTGGTTAAAATAGGCTAATTTATATATGTTCATACATATCTAAATATATCTATTTAATATATAATATATCATAATATATATATTATAATATATAATATATCTGTTTAGCTGATAATTTATTGTCGATACTAATACATCAAATACGCTGAAAAAAGAAAACCGGGCTCACAAAGAAATATGTAAATTTGTTAAAATATAACATTTTAATTATTAAATTATATGAAAAATATTAATAAGAGTAAGAGTTAAGTATATATGCACGAACTTCACGAGTCGATGAAGATTTAAAAAATTATGGTTACACTTTCACACACATGCAGCTATATAATATAAATTATATTTAACATTATTAAAATTATTTAAATAATGAATATTATATTTTAAATGTATAGTTATATAATTCATCAATTCATTATCTTTCATAAACAAACATTTGTTTTATTATAAGTAGTTCTCTATTATTACTTCTTTATTATTATTTTATTTATTATTCCTTGTTTCAACACATACAATAGGTATATTATGCATATAGGTTAAGTATTTAATATTATGTGTTAATTAAACACATCCTAGGCGTATTTTATAATAATTAATTAGTCCAAATAATAAATATTTGTTTAAACCCAAGGGCGCCCACAAGGATTTGCAAAGAAGAGAAAACTCCTCCCTAGGTTTAAAGTGGATATGTATTTAAAAATTTAATTTAAGCAAAATCATAATGCCGTTTTGTAATTATATTTATAGGTAAATATCAATAAGATATATAATAAGATATTATAGGATAATATCTATTAACATTTAGCGTGATAATCACAAATACACTGTACTTTATAATAAATTAATATTACAGATATTACATATAAATTATAAATACTGAAATTAAAAAAAAAAAAAAATTCCCCTCTGAATTTTTAGTTATGGGAGCCTCTGTATTAAACCATTATTTGATATGAATAGATTAAAATTATTGTATAATTCATAATTTATTATTTTTATACTAAAATAATAATTATTTATATTAATAAGATTATATTTTAAGAAAAAATGATGGCTATTAAAATGACTCTTTGTTATTATCCGATAGATAATAACGATTAAAATAATTTGCTTTACTATTCGGTTTAATAACATTATGATGTATTATAATATTCATTTTTTCTTTTTTAATGTAAAAAAATCTACCTACTTTAATGAAGTACGGTAAAATATTGTATTATTGATTCCTTATAATATTATAGTTTATTCTTATACAAACTAAAATGATTACAATATGAGTGTCCTTTTAGTTTTAATTATTATTATTTTTTTAATTTTATTGACCATATTCAGAAACTATCTAATTAGTATAATAGTTTATTATAAAAGATACAAATCCGCTGAAATAACCTAACCTATAGGTTATTTACTGTATGTTAGAAGATAAATAAAAATAATAATAATGTGTTAGGCAATAAACGGCCGATTCGATGCATATCCGAGAAACGTCAAGCAACAAATTATCTGACATTATGTTAATAGATTATAACTAGGGTTCGGATATGTATGTAAATACATATTATTCTGTAACAAGATAAATAGGTTTAGGTAAGTGATAAATTCCTTTCGTGTGATTTGCAATTAAATGATCTATATTTGATTTTCCATATTTTTTGTCATAAATACATGTTTTTACATAACTCGAAAAATTAAATTTGTTTTATATAGATATACGTATTAAGGAAATTTTGCTAATATTGAAACAATCAAAAGATTAGAAAAAATTCGAGTAAAAATAGAGTTTGTAAATGATAAAGTAAAACATATGTATAAGAAAAAAAATCTGGTCTAGAATAAATAAATAATATTCACACTTATATTTTCAGTTTTCACTGAAGTAATGTTAAATATAAAACTTTTTTCTTTAGACAATATACATATTATATTATATAGGATAAAAAATGTTAAAATCTTCTTTTACAAGAAATATCTTTGAAACATAAATATGTTTTTTAGAATTAGAATTTATAATGTTAAATATCAATTATACTTCTACTTTAATACAGATAATAATAAACATAAGTAATAAAATGTAAACAAAGATACCATGGTTAACAAAAAACTTGTAACCAGCCCAATAATATATTTATGTTAATAAATGCGATTTTTCTCATTACGTCGATAGAAGTCGAACGATTGCTTATCAAAGATCATTTTTATGCTTGATAATATAAAAAAATTCAAACCATTATTTATTATGCACTTCAATGTAAATGATTAATAATACATTTATTTTTAAATAATTTTTAATATATTTATGTATTTTTTAAATCGTTTACATATAATTAGTTATATCTTATGTTATAAATGGTTATTTACTTATAACGTTTTTCAATGGAAATGGTCAAAAAGAGAAAAATAAATCTAAATAAATAACAATTTATGTTATTAAACCATGGTATATAACGGTATATTATTTTGATTTTATAAGTACATTAAATTCAGCCCCAATAATTATTATATTTCTTTCGGATCACACGAGATGACAGCAGACGATTTGTGGACTATTATCGTTTACATACACGCATAGGTAATATTATATTATGTTTGGACAAGAAGTGTGGTGGCATTGAGAAAGTATTATTATTATTACATTTTATTTTTTTCCAAACGAAAGTGGTATACATTATTATATATATATATGTGTATAATATTTTATGCATTTGTGTGTGTGTACGCGTTGCCACGAAACGATTACATCAGGAACGCCGAACAATAGTGTTACGCGTCAGCTATCACGCGTGCCATTCTGGTCTTATATCGGAATAATTCCATATAGTTCGCGTTCGATGTGTGTTTGTGTGTGTGTTTATTCGTATATTTCTGTGTGTGTTTATTACACGTAGTTGTATATTATATAGGACCCGCAGAGGACGAAACTTTCACTGTGAACTGATTTGTTTCTCTCCCTCCCCTCACCCTCGCACAACCGCCCATAACTACGTCATAATATCTACGTTCGTATATCATTTAAATCATTTTTCTCTTTCGATCAGCTGATATTTCTCTCCCACCACAATCTAAACGTATCATTTTATACACGCATATCACGTGTCATCACAATACTACAATAAAGAATTAGATACATCGTGTAATAGACTGCATATAATTATTATTATCATCGTCCTCGCATAAGATGATGCGCTTATATGGTCCCATGAACAATGGTTCAGACGTTCCCAAAATACTGCACTTTTTAATATTTTTTAAACCCTAAGTGGCCATCCAGAACCTATAGTATACTATAACGTGATCGAGATTTTATATTACATACATGGTGGCACGTTTTCAATATACATTATATAAAGCAACAAATATTTTAAGGAAAAATTTAAAATAATTTATTTCGTATAAAACAAAGAAGTGTTTAAATAATTTAGTATAAATTAAAATTGTATTAAATCAACACCTTCTACATAGTAAAATAATTTAAATTACAAACAAGAATATGCAATAGTTAGAAATTTAAAAGTTGTAAATGATACTGCGGAACGAACTGTTAAGCTAACTGGAGATTTTAACCGAATAAGTTAAAAAATAAAGATCGAAAACAATATTGGTATACTTCAAATTTTTACACAGCACGAGTTTCAAATAATAATAAGTACTATAATGGGAAATTTATTTTCTAACAAATTTGTGATAAATCTATATTAATTATTATAAAATTGTTTAATCATGTTTTTTAATAAATCTAATTCATTATTAGTAAACAAAATTTTAATGAAATACTAAAAAGTATATTATGAGTATGGATTAAACCTTACACAACATGAAGTTTTTTTGTATATATACTTAATTATTTTATATATTGGATCTAATTTAGATGGATAAAATGAAAACGCCTAATATATTTGAGTATATATATATATAGACGATTTGTTCTTTTTATTTATACTAGTTTTACATTAGTTACTTAATGGCTATAGTTTAAGAGAATAAATCTCCTGTAAAGGATTTGGCGGATCTTTCAGAACGATAAATATGTAAGTTTATGTTATAATATAAAACTTATAAATTGTGAGTATATAAATTAATAAACAATTAACATTCTAAAATCCTAGAAATCTCGGATCACAGTAATGTATCTAATTTATAAAACTATTAATATAAATAATGTTGTTTAAAATAAATTATAATTTGTTTTGGAATCTCTACTCTATACGCCTGTATATGCCATATACAGAATCTCTCGTTGAAGTTGAGCCACTTTAATATTATTGCAAATTATTTGCAATATGACATTTATGAAAATTTTCCTAATTTTTTTTTGATTTACTTAATTTTATAGTTGAAAAATTGAATTTTTTATTTTAATACTTCAAAATAAAAAATTAGATAAATGGCCGTATTTCAAACAAATTTAAAATTGTACCAGCCAGTTAACATAGCATATCTTTATAAGAGAAAATTATGATTAAGATTATAATAAGATAATTAATTAAGATTTATTTAAAAGTTAAACGATATTTTAATGTTTTGGTATGAAGTAAGTATATAGATAAACCGACTCGCTGAAAGTATTATGGGATACCATGCATATTATATACTACCATGAAATCAGGTTATTTCCTTTAAGATGAATTGCGCACGTAACATGTCGTGTAGGAGTAGAATGTTTACATATTATTTAAACAAATAACAGTCAAAATGCGCTTTAATTATTACGATGACGCAGACTTGACATAACGATTTTCTTTTTGAACAAAATGAGCAAAATGTAATAATAATATAATAAAATAAATTATGTAATTGTGTATTTTACACTAAATTTATATAATATTCTAATAATTAAATTAATTCAAGATGTGCAAGTTAATAGAAAGAAATAAATAACTCGAATGAGTTAGGTTAAAGTTAAAATTAGCCTAACCTTTATTTAAAAATTAACAAAAAATAAATTTTAGTTATAAAATGAATTACTAAATATTAATAGTTTATTTAAAATTTTTATTACATTATTAACTCAAATAAAAAAATAAAACAATTATTTATTTTTATTAAGATTTTATAGGTTTTAAAGTGATTATTAACAGTTGAAATACATTTTTAAAAGTATTTACTAAATACGTATAAAAACGCAGCTAGTAAAGGATCATAATTAAATAGATATTATAAAAATAAATAGAACGCATTTTAAAATCCTTTATTTCCTAAGTTAACTGTAATAAGTTGTTTTTAAAAATTAACAGTAAAAACTTTAAAATGTATAACATACTTATAATATGCACACATTTTAATTACCTATTGATAATAATTTAATGACTAAGAACAAACATAAAGAAATATTATTATAAAAATATTGTTTGTTTATAATAACAGTAGATTATTATTATTACCTATAACGTATAACATATTAATATGTTCAATTATCATAAAATATATAATAATATAATATTATATTTATTATTGTTATAGGTACAGAGGAGATGTTAAATAATATTGGAATTTGAAAGTAGTAAAAATTGATAAACTCGACCAGATATTCTTCTACATTTCCTCTTTGGTATATAATACATGCCAAGGTTATAGTGGTTACGAAGAATTAGCTAACATCGGTAGGGCTACATCAAAACGTGCGAATTGGCTCGTGGAACACATTCTAATAATCTAATTATTAAATATAAAATATTTTACTGAATGTATGTAATAATTAAATGACTTTCGACTAAATCTATATGAAGAAAAACAAATCAAATAATGTGATTTTATTTGGGAATTATTTTTTACATTGTAGGATATGAATTTTACTCTAAAATCGCTTTGTAACGTTATATCTTGAATAATGTATCATTTTCTACATAATTCAACGAAATATCTTATTTCAGTTTCTATACTATAAAAATAAACTGTTAGAATTGGTCGAATTTTCATTAGGCAACTGAAGAGACTACAATTAAAATTATAATATCGACAATACGCGCCAATCAACCTCTATCTCATTAAAACCTCAAATAAATAAATAAAATACTCCGTCGAAGAATCTCTATTGAATATGTAATGAAATAAAATACTTTCAACAAATCTATATAATAATGTAATGTATTAATTAATTATAAGTATTTATAATTATAATATTAATCCAATTCGAAATTATTTTATTGGTATTTTGGTAATAATTCGTAAATTAAATCTTAGGTAATTTCAATAAAATTATTTTTTACAAAATTAAGTCTATAAAATTTAAATAAATTTAAAAAAAAAATTAAGTTTATGAATATTAAATTATAAGATCGATCCTTTATAAATTGTATTAATTAACAATATTTTTTTTCAGAAAATATACCTCTATATATTATGTATAAGCAACAATAGTAATAAAATATGTTGATGATATTTACTGGGTACTGAGCAAGACACAAATTAAACGATCCAAGTTTCCAAGGTGCAATAGTCACGCCAGTTGGAAGTTGGCTGTTATCCGTTCTGCTTATGCACTCATTATGCTTCCAATAACAGTAGTCAGCGGATCCACTGATATACAATATATTTATCTTATTTTTTACCATATAATATATATTATCAAGTACGATTATTTTAAGGTTAGATGTATGAAAATTTGATGGCCATCACTATAGTGCACTATTACTATTTCCATCAACAATATAGTACAAGTATATAATGGCAAAAACTGTAAAATAAATGCGGACGATGTGTCGTGTCGAAAAATAACATTACTTCATACCGGTAGGTAACTTAAGTACAGGATTCTAATTCAGATCAAGGATACGTTTTTATATATTTTTCATACCGCACCTCGAAGGTCAATACTATTATACATTAGGAGGTATATATTATGAGTATATACGTATAATATTCGACAGAATCGAGATATGTGATGACAATATTAATTTCGTTCATGAATATCATTATATCAACAGCATAAAATTATATAAATGTGAACACAATACGTATTATTCTAATATCCAAAACATATTATTTAAACATTTAATTAATTTCAAGTTAACCTACTTGGAAATCTAAATAACTTAGTAGTTGGTATCATTTAATTTCAATAAACTATAATATATTAAATACCTACTATTATTAAAAACACATGAAAACAAAACCACAATTATAAATTTATATTGTATTTATAAAAATATATATGTATGTATGATCTTTATAATTATAGTAATATCGAAATATAGATATTTAAAAGTATTAACTGTAAAAGTAAAATATGATAGTTCAACTATTTTAACTTAAAACATTACTAATTAGACAACGAACATAAGTATAACAAAACAAGTTCCAAAATATATTTCCCTACCGCACTCTGTAAAATATAACACCGTTTTTAGATTTTGTACCTATTAGTCTATTACCTATAAATTTTACTCGTATAATATAATTATATATTGTAGGTATGGCTAGAATTTAATAATGAAACTTACTGCGATATATTGTATATTATATTTCTTGGTTTTAATCCACAATGAGTCGATATTCAAACATTGAATTATTAAACATTTATGCGTACCCACTGTAGTTCTCCGCGCTGTATAATGTATGAATACTCGAGTGGTGTAGTTAATTCAATTTATATTTGAGATTTTGAACGAAGGTAAGACTATAGCGTGACAATAGCTTTTATGTTTTAAAGCGGACTATTTTTGAATAGCACGATATGTTTGGCATGACATTCTGATTAGGTTTTATGAACACTGGTCGTAACTCGAAAACACACAATCGCGTATTAAAGTCGTTCAATACATTCGGATTGAATTTCTCGGAACGCGCTAGTACTTCAAGAATAGTACTTACAATAACGGTTTTCCCAGATGAGTTATCAATGACCGACAATCGTCTTTGGCGATATCCTCGATTGGTCGAGGACGTAAGGTTGACCGTTGGCCTCCGACCAAGTTTGTATAGTGTTAATAATACGTAATATTACATTAAACGAGTCGATGTATCAATATGGTATTGTGTTTCAGTGCAATGAGATTATAATAATGTAAATACGTTCATTCGAAATTAACGAAAATAAAAAATAAAAAATTTCTATAAATTGCAAAAAAATTCTGTAATAATTAATTTAAAATTGAAACTATACTGAGTTTTAAACGCATTTTTGGTTGTGTTTACACGTAAACGTTATAATTTACTACTATATTAGTTTGTAAACACAAAATAACTGCCTGAAACATATGTAATTTTCTTTATTTTAAAACCTTCAAAGAACGCTTACGGATAACACTTAAGATTTACCTAATCCCCTGTTACCGGCTAACACTTATGGCAATCATAATTTACGTATTTACGTTCAAGTCAAAACGCGTATCAATTTTTATTTGCGAACGGAGAACGGATATTGAAATAATTGTACATACACATTAACAATATACACTCACAAAGTTATAAAATAAAATATGTGTATATGATATTATGACTCATACCGAATCAAGATTAGGAAGGTAATAATTATTATTATTAATATAATATTGATTTAATTTATTGATATATTTCTAGTTTACCGGGCACCTTTTTTACGACTTTTTTTTATTAAACTTATATAGTCTATTCTAAAAAAAATAATGATTCATTTAGAATTTGACAATCTCACTTACTTTTGAAGTTACAGCGATTTGAAGTTTAGTAATTTTATAGTATTATGTTAAATGGTTAAATTTTTAATTGTCTACCAAATCTATTTCATAACCTATACGAGTAATTTGGCACATTTATACGGGTTCCTTTTTCTATTTGCACTTTTTCAACGTATTTTTAAATGTTTTATCACTTCTAAAAATTAATCAATGCTATTACCGATTCCAATATGGTTTTGCACAACAAATCGAGATATATTTTCGATTTGCAGAACGAAGCGACGTCGTCGAGGAGTATAACGACGAATATCAGCCACGCGCAGAATTTACCTACCTGAAAATATTGAATAACGTTAAAATGAATTACAAATTTAAAAATATGTTGAAAAAGTATAAAAAGAAAATTTCCTTTCAAACCCTGCACCTGCAACTACGAATATGCTGCATTAATTATATTATAAACAATAAAATAGATCTGGGCAGCGTTTAAAATATCATCCATTTAATATAATACTATATAAAATTATTAAACTTCAAATCGCTGTAACGTTATAAGTAAGTGAGAGCGCCAAATTCTAAAAGTATTATTATTATTTTTAGAACAAACTACATAAGGTCGAGAAAAATTCGAAAATAAAGGTGCCCGGTAAACTAGAAAAGTTCCAATATATTTTATGTCAAAAATGTCACGACTAATACGTGTACTAACAAATGACTAACTAACTAACTTCACTTACTGGATTTTCAGAAATATACTTATTATTAATAATTTAGGTACAACCCGTTTTTGACTCTTGTGATTATATATATATATATATATATATATATATATATGTAATAAAATATAATAAGTGATAGGTAATTAAGGTTAAACAGATTCCAAGGATATTAACGTTCATTTTTTTTTTTAAATACCAATGATAATAATAAATTACCATTTATTTACTATTAATAATGTTTTATTATCTTCACACAAAGTCAATAGCTACCTAACCATTATATTAATTTCTAGTACGTACCAAACAGTAAATACTCATGCTTACATAATATCATAAACTAGATATCACACAGATATACATTTAGATGCTTACATGTATGGTACCTATACAAAATAAAAGCCAAATATAATTTTTAAAAACCAAACCAAAATCACATCACGAAATAAAAATAGCATTATTTATCAAAATGTAATGTATCAAAACCTGCTGACCAATAAAATTATATATAGAAAGTAAAAGTTGTAGAGATCGCTAACAAATAGGTCATCAAATAAAAACGAGCTCCATAATGATAGTAAATACATGTTAAATGTTTACATAATAATATAGTAGTATTATATATTGTCTATATTGTTTTATAATCAAAACAATGATAAAATAACTAAGTATTCATTTTTACATAAAAATGTATACTTAAGAACTTAGTATAATACTTTTAAATATATTATTTTTTTATAACACAAAATTAAAAATTGTCTTAGTCCAAAAACCATAATTAATGTTGAAGTAATTAAAATTATTTATCATTAAAATAAATATGAAAGAGTAATATTGTTGTTATCTAAGCAGAGGCGTATTTATTGTGTGGAGGGAGGGGGGGTTGCACGGGTTTAAACATCCCCCATGACAAAAAAAAAATTACTATTAATAATATTATTTTGCCATCTATTTTAGATTTAACATTATAATGTATATGGATACAAAACATATTTATTTTCATTCTTTTGTAATTGATTTTTTTATATTATCAAACAGTGTGGGGGGGGATGGTTTGGCTTGCTTTTAAAAAAAACTGAAACCCCACATCTTTAAAAATTTCTAAATACGTCTCTGTATCTAAAACAAAATTTATTTATTTATAAGCAATTTAAACTCGTGTATTATTATTAATGAAAATTATCCCTAAAATAACTTATATCATTGATTATAGAATAGTCTATTCTATAATAAATGCTAATATTAAAATGTAGCATCTTTAATGGTATGTGCTCTGTAAAAATAATTCAATAAAAATTAATTTAGTCATAAGATTTGGTTTATTTATAGTTTATAATTTAATTTAATAGGACCAACTATTTTTTTCATGTTATTTTTTCATTGATAATATTATGTAATATAAAAAATAATATTCAAGGTTATTTTTGATTATATAAATAAATATATATAAGTATTAAATATCTTTATCTATTATTATATTGATTAATAAAACCATAATTAATTTTTATGTTTACTTAAATAAGCTTTTAAAACTTATTTCATTTATAAACTAATCCTTTCATTTAAATTAAATTAATATATAATAATAAGTTTATTTATTATAAATATTCATTAATTATATATTAATATACATTTAATTTATGAATTATTATTACAGTCATTAAAATTAAAAACAAAACTAAAACACCTAAAAATTAGAACACTTTATATAGGTAAATAAGTCTTCAAACTATAATTAATCGTATTTTTTAAATTAATTGACTATAAATGTTTAAGATAGCGTTTTCAGACAATTATAAGTTGAAGGTAAAATAATCTAATTAGAAGATTTAACTTTTACTTAAATGGTTGACTGAACATCGAATGAAATACAAATCTAAATCACTTTCTTATGACGATTAAAAAAAGAAAATAACTATGTATCTTCTAACTTTAATCACACAAAATAATATAATATTTATAAATTCAATAGTTTGATAAATAAATGTAACACATAATTAATATTATATTGATTAAAAAACACTACAACAATTGGAATTGTTTTTTTAGTTGTTTTTTACTGTACTTAAATACAGATTTTTAAATGATAATTTTATTGTCAAGTTATAATAAATAGCATTATAAATAAAAGTTAATAGTTAACTTTATTCCTCATACGAAATAAAATATTTAAAATAATATTGATTTGATAAATTATGAAATATACCGTATTAAATATTATTTAAATTGTTTTGACTAAATTATTTACTCACTATAACTTAAAGTGATTTTGACAATATTAAATAGTAATATATTTTAATATTATATTATAATATATTAAGTAATATTTAATAACATAATATGTATATTTTAATATCTACTTATAATTCTATATTTTTATATAATAATTCTTATTCACGCTGTGTAATTTTATGTATTTACTAAATGTCATTTAATTTCTGTAACTCTAATACAATTATAAAATAATTTATATAACATATAAAATACATTAAAAAAAAAACTTTTTTAGTATTAAGAAGTAAGTTTAATTCAACTTAAAAGACCGAAGTATCGTCCCACGGACTAAGCCGTTAAATGTTAACATATCTTATGGTTCCTTGCCCTGTGTGACTAGTTAAGTTAAGATAAGAATTGGGACATATACGCCTACTTTTGTTTTACATAAAAATCAAAATAGTGTACATATTTTTATCGTAAATAAAAAATTGTATCGATTTCAAAATTATACATTAAATCATCTAACCTCAATTATTTAAAAATCTTACAAAATATAATACAATATTTCAACATTGTTTTAAATATGTTATATACATATATAGTGTGAAGAATATTTTGTTATAAAAATAATGGAAAAAAAAATATATACGTATGTAATCTCAACAATTTTAACAATACGAAATTTTAATCATCCTGTATTATACATATCATAATATCATTTTCAATAAGGTCAAAGTGCAACTTTATTCATATTACAAATCAATTTATGTTACATAGTATCATTAGGTAATGTATTTATGTAATAATATTCTTGTGTGTATCTGTATAAATACACGCCAAAATTATAAATCACGTTGACTCCTCGCTAAAATTCGTCGCCTACGCATGAGTAGACTTCGACAGTAACCATTCCGGTAATCATCGTGTTAACACTGTTAACTTAGGGACACTATTATCTGCGACTAAACATCAGTGTAAAATTGAGACATACCAATTATTATGTTTTATTAAAGGTATAATTTTAATGTGATTGGGTTTGTTGATTATTCACACAATACGAAGAAATATTCCGGTATT
This sequence comes from Eriosoma lanigerum, assembly GCA_013282895.1. Taxonomy (NCBI): domain Eukaryota; kingdom Metazoa; phylum Arthropoda; class Insecta; order Hemiptera; family Aphididae; genus Eriosoma; species Eriosoma lanigerum. The sequence continues at coordinate 1,284,565 of CM023357.1, read as the reverse complement.
CACTATAAAACTCGTGGCCATTTGCAGGAAAAATTCTTTACGAGAAGAAATTTTACGGACTATTATGGACTATTACGATAGAAATACAATATAATAATATGTAAATGCAATACTAATATGCATGATTTAGTAATTGCAAATCGATGAAGTGCATATTTAAGTACGAATATACATTTTCAATACAAACAACCTAATTAAGTGGCTTTTATTAATAAGTTTGATTTTCCAAAATTCAAAGTTGTTTACTAAACTTTGGATTACATAACCATATAAACCCATGATTAAGTGGATTTCAAATGTTAACACACTTAACCTAAGAATATTTATCGTTTTTATAATTTATATTCTTCTTATTTAACATTTAATGTATAATACATTACGTCATAAGGATGACTTCATTTTAAATCCTATATTATATATTTACTACACAAGGTTGTAAAATCAAATTAATGCTATCACTTTCGTCGTGTACAAATCTATCATAAAAATATCTAATTATAAGTACTTACATTGTATTAAAAAACAGTTGTTATACACGTTAACGTGGTTTTTTATATAATTGTCATGTTACGTTTCCTACATACAATTTAAAAACTGTTTATTCTGATGTAACATTTACCATTTTACCAATTATAAAAGTTAATTTTCCCCTAAATGTAAAAATAATCGATTTAATTGCTCAACTAAAATTAGACAAATTTATTGTATTAAGCATAAATATATATTTTTAAAACTTGAGAATTGCATCGACTACTATTTAATAAGTATTTTGAAATTAAAGAACTAATTTACAAACATAATATTTAAAATATTCTATATACATAGTTTCATAGTTCATTTTTCATTGTAAAATATAAATTTGATATTAAAAAAAGAAGCTTAGTATAATTGTATATATATGTAGGTAACTATCATACATTGTTTTTTACTCTAACATAGTAACATAAGAGGTCTGCCTGGTTGACTATGCTAAGTGCAACCACCTATATGATTACAATTTTTTACAATTTTTTCAATGCCATTAAAAATTCAATTATGTACATATTCTACTCTTTACTTATAGTTTCACTATCGGTTTTTTTTATTATAGTGTTTAAAAATTGATATTGATTCATTACTTTGTTGCACAATATCTACCACACGGCAGCGACGGCGGTATCCGTTGCCATCGGGTGACTTCATAATAACGGCACCATTAACTCGCTTCAATACACTCTTTGGGCGACCAGTCATGAAATCTAATGAATTGATTTATAACGGATAGATAGGACTATAGTTTGTTGCATTGAATTCTAATTAACGTTATGGAATCGCCGTGGCACGACACATAGCCAAGACAAGATAATAATAAAACGATATATTATTATGTTCTTTACGAAACAAGGCGAATAAAACATCAGAGTAATTTTTTATATAATAACGAAAAAAATAATAATTTGTTGAAGTTATTTAAATAAGTATATAGGTAGTATATACATAATATGTATTTACTATTTATTTAATATTTATAGTGTTAATACTATATTATTAATAATACTCAAATAAATGTGTATTATTTATTTGTGTAATGGTATTTCTTAAATACAAGGACAAAAGTGTATAGTTGATTGCAATACGAAAGTATACGTTTAATATAAACAAATAATAATAATTAAGTAATAAGACATTTTATCGTAGACAATATAAAACAAAAACTGAGATCTGCACATGCTAATCAAATGTACTTAAAATTTCGGTCAGTGCTTAACTGAATTGAATATACATAACATTAGTATATAAAAACCCGACTTAATAAATACTCAGTGAGTTAAAATCAAATTAGTAAAAGTAATAAGTTAAAATTAAATTAAGAGTAAATCAAATTTTTAAAAATAACGTATCTTCGAATACCGTTTGATTAAAAATTAAACATTATTGATTACATTTCAATAGTACCGTAACCTGTTTCATGAATCGAATCATTGACCTCTGAACAAGACAGCTGACCTGAGGACGAAATGTGAATTCGAAAACGATATATTTTTATGTTTATAATATTATTCTATCGGGTGTTAATAGAAACGTGACACGATATTTACCAAGTATACCTTATTTTAAGGGCTTTAATAAGTGTATATGAACTTGTTTTATTTATTCAAAATAAGGTTTAAAACAAAGTTTTTAAATTTTCATTTTAATTAATTTAAACATGTATATTTCAATATAATATGTATTTTTTTTTTAATCGAATATTTTATGGATATCTTCTATATTAGATAAAAATTGAAACAATTTTATAGTGATTTATTATCAAATTACAATAATGATAATAATATTGGAAAAGATATGTTTGAAAATAATATTTTGTGGGTGCGAGTAAAGTTCAATCAACTCCTATATTGGTAATCTAGAACCAAGATACAAAATATATATTTTAGGGGTAAGAAATCTAATTTAAGGAGGGGAATATCCCTACTGTATAGACCAACATACGTGAGTTTATCGATCGGATAAACGTTGACTTTGCGCACAGACATCCAACGGAAACTTAAAAGAAACACCATTGGTTCGATCGCGTATTATATAGTCTATACGGAAAAATAATAACGTCTCTAGTGCAATATAATGATGTATAAAAGAATATTATACCGACAAATATAATATTATGATTCACTGGCGTTATTTTTTTTTTTTTTATATATATTTTTTTATCGGAGAAAATAAAATAGTTTCACGCGGATCCATTATTTGCAGTGATGGTAGGAGAGAGTTTCTGTGTGGCGTAACCGCGTGTTCTGATTGTCGCACTAACATAATAATATCAAATATGTAACACAATTGGTTCGTTTCGCGATGATCCAACATCGCGAGATAACAACAACAATTTATTCGGGCAATAATTCGGATAATATTAATTATTCGTGAAATATTTGTATTTTTTTTTTTTATATATATCTATACCAACAAACCGTCGGGAATAAGTCTAAAAATTAATATTATATGAAATCGTATTACTAGACTTTGCTCGATACGACGAACGGGTAAAAAAATAAAAAACCATTTTTGGGTATAACGGAAAAAATGTTACTTACGATTCGTTAAACGTACGCGTGTGAGACGTTCGACGTGCTTGTGCAAGAGGTCGCATGGACCTCGGCGGTCGTTGAGTGTCGCGGTGACGGCGGCGGCAGTGTTTTCCGAACGGACTCTACATGTAGACGCGTCGCGGGGGCGGACGGCGTTACGTCAGTCGTCGATCTTTGTCGGTCGTCGCGATCAAGATCTATGGATCGGGTTCGCCACAGAGCACATTACTCCCGCGATATGATGTGTATACTGCGCACGTCGTCTTAAACGATATATCAATCGATTTATCGGCGGTACCTATACCTATTATGATATCGACGAAGAGAAGAATAAAACACAAAAACGTTTAATATTATTTTCTTTTTGAATTGATAAAAAACGAACGCGAACGCTCCAATCGCAAAATTGTATCGAAAACGAACGAACAGACAAAATATTAAACGGATTTAATAACGAACACGGTGATATTACTATATTATACTATTATCGCACTACGACCGCGTACCACCGTGGATAATAATATATGTTTTGTTTTGTTTATTATATGAGCGCAGTACGCGCGCAAAACCAGCACTGAGGTCCGAGAGCCGTCACTGATTTGACGACGACGGTTTGTGCTTCCAGTCGGCGGCGTCGTTTGTTGGGGGACCGGCCGAACGCGCCTCCACCGCGTCCTCTACCGCGCGACCGCGACAGAACCGATAACCACTTCTACCGCGCGCGCGCGCGCGCGCGCTACCGACGACCAACCACTACCATTTCGCACGCGTTCTCAGCCGCCGCCGCGGCCGGTGCAACGCCCCCGTGAACGCGTCTCGCCGGACGACGACGCGTTGCAGGTTTTTCACACGACCGAAGAACAAAGAGTCGTGCGATTCTAGACCTGGTCCGTGGCTGCGGCGCCACTCGTTAACACCGACCGTCCTCTAAATCCCACCGAAGCCCGTTCTAGAAAATCAAATAGTATGCGATTTCTTTACAACAACAAAATATTATATGTTCGTATTCGAGTCCAACATATGTACATTGCGGAATCAATTCCTGTAGGTCTATTGGTTGTTTTACTAAATACACTTAAATCGCATCCATGCAAAATTTTAACGTATCACATAACGCTACAGGTCGATAGTATTTATTTATTTCTGAACAATACTAACCTAACCTAATCTAACTGACGTTTTCATTTGTGTCGGCATCGAATTAATTTATTTGTATAGTTTAAAAAAAGAGAAATATATATTAGAAATATATATTTGCATAGATACGCAAATATAAATGAGCGTGACAAATCTTGATGATCGGTCAAAATATAACTAACACAAAAATATCTATAAAAAAAATATTTATTGTATTACGACAAAATATTTTAATATTTATATATTTTGTGAAAATCTTTTATATTATTATCATGCCATAATTCATATTGTTACATAGTAACTGCTCTCATGATGATTTGACTGTGTACATTCATTATTGTTATATATTATATATTAATATAAGTCAATTACTTATAACACTTATTTAAAAAGCGGGAAGGTCGATTCTGGACAATCCTCCTTTATTACTTTCGGTCCTCTAGAAATTAAAAGTTTATTTTAATTAAGATTTGAATACAATGATTATTTTATTATAATTAAATTCATTATAAAATGTATATAATAAGTTTTTGAGCGAAACTCAGTCAGATATAGTTCAAAATTTTATCACGTGTGTAAATTACCTATGAGGTTACTCAAAAAAATATGAAGTTCCTACGATTAAAACTCAATTAGTTATCATGAATTAAAAAATTTAAAAGAACAGAAATCATAATTTTACCTATTTTCCGACATCTTTTGACAGTTTTTCTTTTCCCGAGGAAAAACTTTTAAGAAATTCGAAAAAAAAGCTAAATAAAGTACTAACTAAATGAAATATAGTATGGAAAAAATACCATATTTTTGATAATCGGACCATTATTTCAACCTGAAAAAAAGTTTTTAAAAAAAAAGAACATAAAAAAAAACTTCTTTGTAAAACTAATACATTTCACGCTTCGCTCAGAATCTAAAAGTCAAGAAGGTAGTAATTAACTATCCCATGTAGTAGTAATACGATAAAATAGGCACCTATTGCCTATAAATATATACACGTTGTATTTTGTATAGAATACAATAAAAATATAAATGCAGTTCATGTTTTATTTTAACTAAAGATGAGTAAATTATTTTAACTATTGTTAAATTACTTTTATTATGATGTGTTAGTTTTGTTCTGTCGTTATTTGCTACTGGTTATCGAATAAATTAGGGTTGATGGTTTTTTCGGTATACCGTTTATAACCGGTATACCAGTATACCAGTATACCAGTTATTGCTTAATTACCGCTTGAACGGTATACCGTAATACCGTATAATATCGAAATACCGTGTAATACCGAAATACCGTGTAATATCGAATAGCGGTTAACACCGAAATAATAATAATAGTTACTAATATAAGAAATTAAGATCTAAGAAGTTAAAGTACGAGAATATAATATCGTAATTTATATGAAAATATACTTAGTGAATATACCTTGATTCAAGATCCTTGAGTTTGTCATTAATTTGAGACCTTAATACCATATGCCTATGTCTCCTTGTTTTTTGTTGTTCTATTATTGTAATTTTTTTTGCGGTGAATTCCGTACGATATACAGTGCAATGAATATTATCATATTTAATAATATTCATAATAATATTATGAATATATTATGAATATTATTATAATGTTATATAGTATTGTTTTCGATTATTTATTATTTATATTTTGTGTTGATTAATAAGTAATATTAAAATTGTTATTTAATAATTATGTCTTTATAATTTCATAACTTGATAACTTTTCGAGAATTTATACTTTATTAAAATAAAATATTATAAATATATTAAATTGTTCTCGATGAATACAACGTTTCTGGTTGATTTTGAAGGTAACGCGCTTGATGATTTTTTAGTATACTTTCTGAATGTCAATGGTCATCTGTGGTCGTCATATGGTAGACTACATGATCATTAGTCTACGGTCGTCTGATGATTGACTTAATTTGGTCTCCTTTTATATTGAACTGGTTAGTTTTCACCTTGTTGTATTGTTGTTGTTGTTGTTGTTGTTTACACGTTTTTACTTATTTAAAAGAATTATAATTATCGTCAATTATTCTAAATATAGACTAATAAGGTTTAACATAGACTATTATTCGGTTCATTAATTAAACCTATTGTAACAACATATAATTACTATTGATAGGTTTAAATACAAATGTTTAGTACGTAATAGTTGCTTAATTGTATAATTTCTATGGTTCTTTTATAACTAAGAAAAACTAAAAAAAAATCGGGGAAGTTAATTCTGGGCATTTTTCCCTCATTCCTTTGGTCTTCGGAAAAATTAATGATATATTACAATTAAGATTTGAATGCAATATTATTGCATTCAATAATACGATTCTGTGATCAGCGAAATTCAGTCAGATATACAATATTTTTATTAATTTATAATTCTTACGGACAATGTCCAATATACAATATAATTTTACTGATAACAGTATGACATAATAATATATAATGAAATAAGACAAACAAATACAACAAATTAAATAACAAATAAAATTCTGAATAAAAAATGAGTTCTTAAAAAATAATTTATAATATATTATAATTAATTAAATTATATGTTAAAGTAAAAGAAAATATGTAAATATATAATAGAGAGATAATAATAATATTGGAGAAAAAAATGTTTATAAACTTAATATAATTATTTTAATAGTACTTTAAGAACTTTATTATTTCCAGAAGACTGGATAAACTGATATTATACTGATAGTATTTATTTTTATACATTTTATTTATTTATCAAATAATGTGCAACAGAAAAAGTAGTTATCACAAAACAACTAAATACTAGTTCGTCAAAATTACAGTTTCCGTGATTTTTGTCGTTTTTCGACTATTCTTTGATAATTTTTCTTCACCAAACGAAAAACTTTTGAAAAATTCAAAAAATGAGCTAAATAAATTATAAAGTACTAACAAAATGCAATTTTCTATTGAAAGTATATTCTGTTCGTAGTAATCGGATCAATATTTCTCCCCGAAAATGTGTCTTTTAACATTAAAAAAAAAAACGTTTTTGTAAAACCAAAAAATTCCACGCTTTGCTCAGAATCTAAAATAAACTTAACGAAATCGATACCACGTTTTGACTTGTAGACTTGTAACAGTAATGAATTGTTTTTCAAATTGAAAACTGCTACAAACCTAAATGTGGCAGTTTTGTTATTTAAATATCTATTACGGGCATTGCTATAGGCTAATAGTCTCATTTTCTATTGTCTAGTTGAAAATTAATTATGTAGCTTAAAATTAAAATTATACGTTTAAAACAACATAAATAATACTGCAAAATGCAAAGTATTAAAATTAACAACATTCAATTTGAAAATTAAAATTTTTCAAAACTATGTTTTTTAAGTTATGACACTTGTACCGAAGTCACGAAATGTTTCATTGGTAAGGTAAGGTATTGGTTATCATTTGGACTATAATATAATATTTTATGCACCATTATACCGTAAATAGTTTCTTAGATGGTTTTGGATACATATATATATATATATATTTTTTAAATTATTAGATTCTAAGCGAAGCGAGGAATGTATTGTTTCTACAAAGATAGATATTTTTTTTATGTATGAAAACATTTTTTCGGGTAGAAATAATTTTCCAATTACCACAAGTAGGGTATGCTTTCGGTAGCAAATCGTATTATCTTGGTACATTATAAAGCTCATTATTCGAATTTCTCAAAAGTATTTTACTAGGATTATAAAACTACCAAAAAATGGCAAGAAATCAGCAAAATTATGATTTCTGTAATTTTTTTATTTTTTATTTCGTGATAATTAATTGAATTTTAACCGTAGGGACTTGAAATTTATTTTGAATATATATATACAAAATTTTTGATATTTAAATAACAAAACTGCCACATTTAGGTTTGCATATATATATTCAAAATAAATTTCAAGTCCCTACGATTAAAACTCAATTAATTATCACGAAATAAAAAATAAAAAATTACCGAAATCGTAATTTTGCTGATTTTTTGCCATTTTTTGGTAGTTTTATTTTCCTAGTAAAATAGTTTTGAAAAATTCGAAAAATGTATATATATATATATATATATGTGTGTGTGTGTGTGTGTAATTTACACTCGTGGTAAAATCTTAGAATGGATTATCAGTATAAAATATTTTAATATGTTGAGATTCACTCAGAATCGTATTTTCTAATGCAATATAATTCTTATTGCATTCAAATCTTAATAATTATAATAAACTACTAATTTCTCCGAGGACCGAAGGGACGAAGGAGGATCATCCTAAATTGACTTTCACACCTTTTTATTATATTACATTTTATATATATATATTTGTCGGTGTGGCAAATTATATATTTGGTATATTTTATTAGGTAATATTCATATAAACCTAAATCATATTTTGGTATTAGATAACTTTGAGTGAAAAACTAGGTTAAAATTAAATTTTCATTAATTTTAAGCAATAAATTAATGCGTTTTGTTAATAATTAATACTAATATTAAATGCATCATTTAGTTTACAATTAGTTAGCGGTTGTTCATATTATTTTATATACATAAAATTACAAAATCCCATCAACCCAAGCCTTCCATGTATATCTTTTTGAAAAAAACGTCGTATGGAAGCATAAAGCCATAAAGTTTCGTATTCTTTTACTACAATCGTTTAGAGTAAAATTAATTTTATGTTTTAGATTTATTATTATTGTTAATATTACAATCACTTAATGTTAAACTATATTTGTAAGCGAGTTTGTAGTTCAATTTGGAAATCAATCAATAATGTACTAGCAATTTTCATGAGCAATATGAGAGTTAAAATAATATTCTAAAACAGCAAAAGTAATAACTTTAAGGAGAATAATTTTTTCTCATAAATTATTTTCTCTAATATTGTTATAAATAATTAAATGGGTACTTTGTAAACAAAATATATGTATAGAATTTTATTTTAAACAAAAAATTGAGATACCATTGAAATTGTATGCAATCCTCATTATTATTGTTACTAGAAATTCTTATCATAGTGTATACCTGCAACTGCTAAATATGTAGTACATATATAAATCGTAAATAATAATAAACCGAAAACATTTACAGTAAACAGGAAATCATAAGAATTCATTTATAAGTTTTAAAAACATTATAAATTATAATAAATGAGTCACAAATTCACAATATTGTTCAATAAATATCTGTAAATTTATCACGTCCTTATAATAATTAGTAAACAGTACTCGTTATTTGGATACTAATATATATATATATATATATATACATTTTTTTTTTTTTACTTTATAACTAATTTTACAGTTTACTTGATTTTCAAACATTAATTTTAACAGTCTTCATCCTAACAGGAATAATATATAGGTTATAAAAAGAGTTAAATGACTAAATCCATTCTATTGTATTACTCATGGAATGCAATTTATTATTTATAGTTTATAGTTACATATTATTATACATTTACCTAGGTAATATAAATCTTTATTTCTATAAATGTATATTATGAAATATTTGTAAAATATAAATATTTATAATTTAAATGGCTTTGTACATAAAAAAATTAACATTTATAAGAAAGATTATGTATATTGAATTTAAAACAAAAGTTAAATGTACACAATAAAACTTTAAATACTAACAATAAAATAATATGAATAACAAAAGTTTTGTTTAACAACTTAAATTTCAAAGTAATTTAATATACTATAATAAAAATTATTTTATTTAGTTCATATGTTTAAATAAATAAATATATTTGTATATAAGCTATTAATACCTGGATAATAAAAAAAAAAAATTGTAATTTTGAAAACTATTTGAGATTTAAAAATGTATATAGGGTATCCCAGATCTATTTACTAATTACAATATCTCCGTGAAAAATTAAAATTTTTATATGAAATGTTTTTCAAACTATTTTTTAAACAGTGAACCATAATATTACTTTTATTGGGTACTTGTTTAAAAAAGAAGTCTCATAACAAAATAAATAAATAACATTTTATTTTTTAAGTTATGTAAAATTTGAAGATAGCCATTTTAAAGAGTCTTAATTTAATCATTTAATCATAAAAAAATTTCCATTATTGGAGAAATGATATTTCTGACGTCATTATTTTTAATAAATTAACATATTAATATCATTGCACGTAAAATTTGTTTCATCAATATTATTATGAACGCTCTCAGAACTTACAAAAGGTTATCATAGATAATTATATTTTTATTATCTATGCATTTTATAGTTGCAAAAATATCATAATAGTATTGTGATTGTATCACACTATTGCAGTATTACACAATATATATGCTATAATGACGTCAGAAAAATGATTTTTCCAATAATTAAAAAAAAATTCCTAAAAATGGAAGTCTTGATTAAATTAAGAGATCGAAACGTCAAAATTCTCATATAAATATATTCTTCAAAATTGGTATTTTCAAATTTTACCATGACTTTTTTTTTAACTGCCTAGGGCATCTTTATTTGAAACATAACTTAAAAAATAAAAAAATAATCTTTTTTATAAAACGTCTTTTTTTAAACAAGTAATAAAAGTAATATTATAGTCTGTTGCCTAAATAATGAAAAAAAATGTATTCAAAATTTTTAATTTTTCGCGGAGATATTTTAATTAGTAAATAGATCTGAGACATCTTGTATATATATATATATATATATATATATATATATATATTAGACTGGTCCTTAGCCATAGAAGAGCAAAATTTTTTTAATTATTTTTTATTCAGGACCCCCTCATATTGTTCAATACTATTAAAAAGTAATTTGTGTAAATTTTTATAATAATTGTTCACCCCCTTCACGTGCCGCAAGGGGGTTTAAAAATAGCCAAAGGGGGTAGTTTTATAATTTTTTGCATTTAATTTAAAAACTATAGCTCTTGGCATAAAAATATATAGAACTTAAATTTTAGATCATATTATTTTACATAAAAAATATATTAACAAATTTTCTTGTACATTTACTATTTTCATAGATAATTTGAAATATACAAAAAATTTAGGTTTTTCAGAAAATTGAATTTTTTGTAAATATTTAAATGTACATGACGAACGGTTAATTTTACGGCAAAATATTATACATCGAAATTATACTAAATTAAATTTTATAAAAAAAAAGGTTATTTGTAAAAATTGCATTGGAATGTATGTTTCACTGTGGTGGGCAAATTTGTGTGATATCGCCGAAGATTTTTAAAATGTAGGTTGTCTATTTGTTTTATGCAGGTTATCTATACGACTATACGATTTTATCTTTAATACATTTTTTCCAAATTAAAAAAAACACGTTTATCATTTACATTTAGTGCATGTAGTGGCGTAGCCAGGGGGGTGGTTTAAGTGCTTAAACATTTTAACCCCTCCCCCCCCATTGACCGTATTTATGCCAAAACTATATTATAAACTGGTTTTTAGAAAACATTTTGTTACCTACATGTTATCGTTTAATATTTTTATTATGAATTATGCAAATTGATATAAACTTAATAATATAAAAACATATAAATATATATAAAAACTATATTGAATAAAAATTTAATTAATACTAGTGTCATCGTCTTGAAATGGTACAATTTGGCCATTCTTGTATGATTTTCATAAGTTTTTCTGTATTTTTGAATAACCTAACATATAATACAAAAAATTAAATTATAGTTAAATTAATTATAGACTCATGTAACGTACTTGAAGCAAACACTGTTTTTGATCTTCATTTTTTGTAAACTTATCATTAAAATCCTCCATGAGTTTTACTTCTCTTTCGGCGGTATCATTTACGATTTTTAGTGAATCTACGACTTTCTTGGATGACTGATAAATAGGATTTTTACTCCACTCTGTGGAATTTATCATTAAAAATTCCGGAGATATTTCATGTCATTGAAATAATTTACATGTGTTCGAACTTAACAAATTGACAGGAAGTTCTTCGTTTAAAAATTGATCTACGTGTTCTATTTTTAACGAAAATTTTTTCGGTCCGCTTGAAATACTTGCTTCCGTTTCTGGCATCAAATTTTTTATTTCTTTAAATTTTATGAGCTCTTAATTTTTTAAAGTTTCTATTGAAAATCTTTCATCAAATATAGCGAATACAATACATTCATCATTTAAGTACCACAAGTGATTTAGAAATTTAGATAAACATGAATTTGCAATGTTTGTATCATCACTTTTATAAGCATTTAAAGCACGTAAAAAATGTATGTCATTAAGTGGGGCTTCACTCACATCCGTAGCAGTACACCAGTATTTTATGTAATTTTTAATAATAAATCCACATATTCGTGTTAAAGCATTATTCTCACTTTTAGTAATTTTAAACTCTGACTGTAATAAAAATATTTTTAGACAATAAATACATTTTGCCATCCATCGTGCCTGGTGATATGCACCGAGATGACGAATTTGACTCCACCCGGTGGAATTTCTCCAAGTATAATTAGTTCTATAAATTCTTTATAATTGTTTCTAGGATGGTCCTCTTTAATTTTTAGTAAGCAAAATAACAAAACTTCTTTACCTATCGGTGAAATAATTATTTCTAACTTTATATTTCAATTCCAAATAGAAATGTTTGTTTTATTTATTTCTTTCCATGAATTCTTAAATCGCTTAAAAATAGCTATATCGGGTCCAGATGATATGTGTAATTTACATTCTACATTAGATACATGAACATATCACTAATAATTTTTGGATGGTCGTAAGAATCGTACACCGAATTCAATATGACTTTAATATCCCTTCTACTATAAATTATGAGATTTGAGTTAAAAGTACAATAATATTACATATCGCTGTCTAGTGATTTATCTTAATTAATTACAGGTTGATAAAGATAAAATAGATCGCGGCCATATTAACAATCCGCATAATAAGCTACATTTGGAAATTTTTCAGCGATATTACATAAATTTGCACCATAGCAGTGAAACGTAAATTCCAATGCAATTTTTACAAACAACCTTTCTTTTATAAAATTTAATTTTATATAATTTTGATATAAAACATTTTACTGTAAAATTTACCGTTCGTCATGAACATTAAAATAATAGTAAAAAATTTAATTTTTTCGAAAAAGTTAAATTTTTTAATATTTTATTTTATCTTGGGAAATAGTAGATTTAAAAGAAATTTTGTTTATATATTTTTTATGTAGAATAATATTATCTACAATTTATGTTCTATATATTTTTATGACAAGAGCTATAGTTTTTAAATTAAACGCAAAAAACTATAAAACTACCCCCTTTGGCTGTTTTTAAACCCCCTTGCGGCACGTGAAGGGGGTGAGCAATTATTATAAAAATTTACACAAATTACTTTTTAATAGTATTGAACAAAATGAGGGGATCCTGCATCAAAAATTCAAATGTTCAAAAATAAGGACCACTCTAATATATATATATCATATATAAACATTATTGAAATGTAAATAGTTAATAGTTAAAAATAAATGTTATGATTTTGCTTTGTTTTAATTTTTAAATTAAGACTACATATATATCTGTGTGTTATACAATAATAATAATTAATTAATAGCAAAATCTATTGTTGACTCTTAAATTTGTCAAAAAATTTTATATAATATGTACACTATTTTAATTTACAAGTTAATTGTAAAAAAAAAAAAAAAAAAAAAATACTGGTATTTATAATTTGAATGAATTATTTAATTTGACATTTCTTGGTATGTAAAAGCATTCTGCCATTAACTCAGCAAAACCACTCTTTGGAAGCATCTTCTGAGTAGTGTCTTCTTTTATTTCGTTTAACATTTTAACCCAAAATAACTTTTCCTCTTTTAAAGACGCCTATGAAATAATTATATGTTAATGTTTATTTTTATTATAATCAAATTACAACTAATTAAAATATATTTATTGCCTACAGATTTTGTATGCTATACTTTATAACTAGCAGATACTAATATAGTATATAGTATGTACTTTTTAGTTTAGTTTGATAAGTAATTTACTTTATTTTAATTGGTTATTTATTCTTTAACTTGTTTTAAGTTGAAAAATATTAATTTAATAATAATCAATTTTATAAATTATTGAGGCTAGTAATCAATAATCATCTAAAATATCTACGTAATTATCTGAGTAAAATATAAAATTAAACCTATAATAAAAAAGTAAAAAAAATAAAATTATAAATTTACTCAATGACTTTAAAAATCCTATAAGATTTTAAATTATTCTAAACATTATTGTTATAATACATAAATTATAAAACTATACATAAATATTATTAATACAAGTTTTAGATTTTTTTAAGTTAAGGTATTCTTCCTGATTTAACTATTTATCTATATTGATTTTAGAATTTTATTTAAAAAAATCATTAATTAAATAATATTGTCTGAATTTTTTTTTTCTGTTTTCAATCATTCCAGAGAGATAATAGAACAATATTTGGATAACCAGCATTATCTTATATACAGATTAACACATTATTTTTGGCGCCGTACATTTGAATTGTATACGTTTAAATATACATAGTTTACTAATACTGGTGCAACGTTATATTATTATTAGGTAATTATTTTATTTCTTTAATTTATTTAACTTAATTATACAAATACAAAAAAATATTATTTATTTACTAAACAAAACTAACTACATTTATCAACAAACCAATTAAATGTATTACATTATTATTAAATGTATTATTTCTAAATTAATAATACATTTAATACTAATTTTACTAATTATTTTTTACAATTTAAACGAGCCAACTGTGTTGTTTAATATAATAGATATTTAAACTTTAAATTGAGTTATAATACGATTTTATTAAACATATAAAATAAATATTTTTTACTTGCAATGTATACGAATATTTAGGCTCAGCGTTGGACATTAAACGAAAACTCAACGGATTTCCTTTTACATTTTCGATGATAGTTATATTTCGATTCTAAAAGAAATATATTTAAAGTTTATAATAATAATAATTAATATGTAATAAAAAATCATTCATTCGGTTAAGAAAAACTAACGTAAATGTGAGCTTTGTATTCCAACAGACCATTTTTTTGTTCTTTAGCAATCAATAGCATATTGTTCAATAGGATTACACGAAGTTTTTTTTTCGTTCCCGCGATCATTAAGTCGCCTTCGGCATGCAGTTCAAAACAATTGTTAGGTAGCTCCACCTGTAGAGGACAATACATTTTAACAGTAGATTTAAATTATATTATAATTTTCAATTATTATTATTAGTAATTATTATTTGAGTATAATGATTATCTATAGATTAATTCTACGGTTCACGCTGTAGTTATTACATTTGTTTTATCTTTCCAATGTTTGATCATCAGTCGCATCTTTTTAATACGTCCTTCTTTTTCATAATTATTTTTCGTTTCATCAATGATTTTAGCTAGAAGAACCATTTTATCATGTGCTCTCATGACTAAAGTGTGTTCAGTTGTATTGTCCGAAATATATAATGCTAATTTCTAAAACAAAAATAATATCTATTGAAGTACAAATAGGTGTATAAATTTAAATTTAAATTTTCTGTTAATATGAAACACAACATAAATAATAATTTGGGTGTAGAGATATAGAGGTATATAAAAATAATTAGTATATTGGTTATGTAATATTTAACAATTATTTTACACCCGTATCATAAAATATGTTCCTGGTATCCATTGTCTATTTTGATTAATTGAATTTTTGATATTACTCACAATAAAAAATAAAAAATAATTGATTAATTTATTTATTCTTTGAAATAAATTTCAACATGATACCTTAAGTAATAAATGGTATCTAAGAATGCGTTGTATTGGTAATACAAGATAAGAACCAAGTGGAAGTCGATGTCCTAACTCCATTTGCCTTTGTTGTATGATATTTGTTGGTCGTCGATTATGCATTATTTCAGATAATATAATATCAGAACTAAAAATGAATAATCATTATTTCATTATTATTATTTTTTTTTTTTTAAATTAAATTTCAAATACGTATCACCATATTTACTTTTGAAAATTAATGCAATATGTTGAGTATATAATAAACTTAAGATGGTTATTTAAAAAACAATGAGCAATTCTTGATACGTCATTACGAGCTGACTCCAATTCATTTAAAAATAGTCTGTGAAAAAAAATAGAATAATAATTTATAATTACTTATGATTATAGACATAGTAAAATATGAATTATAATATATTAGATCACTAATATAATATTAATTATATCAATAATTAATATATTTCATTATACAATACCTTGAAAATTCATAAATTTCATTGATGTTTCCAAATAACTGATTGCATTGTTCTTTTGACAGTATTTTGTTATGCTTCCAATACTCCAAATATTCCTTAAAAAAAAAAAAAAAATTATTACTTTCAATATAAATAATATGTTTATAATTTGACTACTGATATTGAAAATTATTTAAAATTCAAAAATTTAATTTTTTTCAGCACATATTCTAATGTAATTTATACCTTATAATTTATAAGATGTGTAAATTCGAGCTTTAAATTTTCAAGCTAAATAGAAGTATTTATAATATATTTAATATTTATACATAAATATTTATTGGTGTTATTAATTCAATGTATTAAAATAAAATAAACTATATGTATCGCTTAATAAACTTATAATAAAAATAAATTGTTCATATAAAAAGCACCTATTTTACAATGACACAAATAATGTAATAATCATGATATAATAAACATAGTATCATACATATAATAAACTTCAAATAAAACATCTATGCATGTTATTAAAATAAAATGGTAGAATTTAACTTTATGTAATTAAGATTTACAAACTTTAATAATATGAAATATTATGTATATAATATATTTGTATTTATATTTTAATAATGAATGTTTTTTAATTTTTACATTATACGAAATTAATATTTTAAAAAGAATAAAGGACAAATACAAATTAATAAATCTTACCACTACAATTTCTTTTAAATGGTTTACGTATGATTTTTCAGTTTCCAAAATCTCACAAACAACTAAATTTATTTTGTAAGTCATATCCACTATAAAATTAAAATTGAAATATCACATTTTATTTACGCACAACTATAATAAATGATACATTAGTGTAAATGAATGGAAAATAACACTTATTCCGATAATTGTTTAATAATACGTATATGATTATTTATTTTCAATATTGCGTCATTGTTTATTTATTATTATAAGAGTACCACTTATTTAATTTTACATTGAGTAATAAATTTAAAAATTATACAGATTTGTTTAATGTAGATTATAATAACTACAATACAAATAATTGATAATTAACCACGAACACCTTGATACCGTACCTAGTAATTTATATACTTATACAACTATACAATTTTAAATCCCATAAAACCATAAGCAATGATTAGAACTAGACATTTAAGTATAATATAATCAAATACTAATATTATTATTATTTTTATAGAATAAAAAAAGGGGGCAGACTTATGAAATTTGTTTACACTTTTCTAATCATTTGACTATTGTATTAAAGACTAAAAATTAAGATTTTTTTTTTTTTTGTAATTCATCCAAGATATTAAATTAGAAACTTATGTAAACTGTACAGTATTGTTTCACCGTATTTGTCCACCTCAATATTCATTTACCCATTTTAGACTTTTAGATTCTGAACGAAGATAATAATTTTAAGTAGGTATGTGATTTTTATAGTTAGTAAGTTCTGTGACTATACAGATTATGTTTTCATTACTTGGGTAAATAAGTATTTGTATAATTTTGTGTAGATGATAACTATTAGAAGTCATTTATCAAATTGTTTTCGTATCGAGTAAAAAAATCTACTAATAAATTATGGGAAATTGTAAAAATCGCAAATATTAAAAAAAATGTAAAAAATATAAAATATAAAAATTGATTCATGTTATTTTATGATAATTTTAAAACAAATAAGTGTATAAATTTAAAAATTGTTGAGCTACCTATTTAGATTTTGATTTTTCAGATTTATTACGATTTTTAAAAAAAATTTCAGAATACAAAATACATAAAATTAACAATTTTCAGGATTTAAAATTTTATATTTTCAATTCGATATTCCAAAATATAATACAATATCAGATATCAATAAAATTTAGTTGATAAAATAGATCATAGGAATTAACCTACACAGAACTTGTACACAGGAGAAATTAATTATTAAAAAAAACATTATTTATCATTATTTTTTTTTTTTCTTAAATACATACGATTAAAAATATGGTCCACATTTACTCGTATAAGGTAAAAAATAATAATAATTAAAAAAACAACTAATAGTAAATACTCTTGTAGCTAGTTATTATTAGTTCAAATATACAGCTATGTAGCGATATTGCCTATATGATACGCCGTTTTATGTTAAATTAATATAAAAATTAATTAATGGCATTTAAAAACAATAAAAATGCAATTAAAAAGGTGGCTATTGGGATAGCTATATTTTTCAAAAGAGTGAAAGCAAAATCAAAAAACAACTAACAGAAAGAGCAATATATTTTAACTTAAAGATATATTTTATTGAAAAAATTTAAAAATTATCTTTAATTGAAAATTATTGTAATATACATTTAAGTTTGTTTTACTATTTAAAATTTCTATTTTTATTATAATAATAATTATTAAATAAATTCAAATTTTATATTATTACTATATTAAAATTTTAAATATAAAATTTATTTACTATTTTCATTATAGGAGTAATACTTATTAAAATAATACTTCTAACAAAAAATTGAATTCGATATTAATATATCATCATCTTTTAATTTTAACGGCTCTCTTACACCCTCAACATCGGTATATTTTAATTTTTTTACGATATAAAAAACCATTTGGTTTTAATAAACGTTTATTTATTTATTTATTTTTTTGAGATTTTAATAACTTATTTATTTAATTAAACTTATTTTATACGATAACTATAAGGACGATTGATATATTATACTACTTTACATATTGAATAACTATGTATTGGTTGGCGTTAATAATCTAGAGACTTCCATTATATTTTATGTCAATGGATTTTATATATACGTAACATGAAATATTTTATAAACAATTTGTGTTTTCGTTCTTTTTGTATTCTCGCACTATTATTCTCTCTTTTGACGTGAGTCGTATATTTATGATGATATTCATAGATTTCAGGTAGAAATATCGATTTGTAGGTTAATCAATTATCTTACGTTATGATTTCGTGTAAAAGAAATAAAAACGCTACAAATCTGGATCGATGATAATCACTACTACAAATAAAGTAAACTGGCCGAACACAAATATCAACAGCGAAAACTCTATTCAATGCTTAGTTTCAAAATCGATCAAAATGACAATATCAAATTTGTTTTATGTTTACGCGACGAATGACTTTTCGCGTTCAACCGAAACCGTTTATTATGTATAAAACAAATGATTGCGCATCACATGTCCGCGATGGTTTTGTGGAACGTACAAATCGTGATAGTGTTCCAGTGTTGGAGCTGCTCGGCGACGGCAATCGGACGGTACGCGCACCGGTCTTTATTCGACGGCGGTCGGTTATCGGACGCGGAAATGATTAAACAGTTGGACGTGGGATTGAACGCGATACTGAGTTCGTCTGCCGGAAGTGCGTCCGGCGACGCGGCGAAGAAACGTTTGTTGAAGTCGAAGGTGTTCGAAGGTTTCTTTGGCGATTACCACCGGAGTCTGGCGGACAACAACAGGAATAAATCGTCGCCCGGGCGCCACCGCGACAGTACGACGTTCGTCGCCGAAGAAGAATGCGAATCGATGAACCGCGGGCGTCCGTGCGTTTGTTCCATGGCCGATTTTTTGGATTCGGTCTGCCAACGGTTGGACGATTCGGCGTCGGCGTTCGACGAGTGCACGTCCTACAAGCCGGTCAGGACAGAGTTTGTCATTTCGCCCGTTGCTCCGGCGACGGCGGCGACGGCGGCGGAACAGGACGTTCGCATCGTTAAGAAAATCGTCAAAGGAAATAACCGCGGCGGCAGTAACGAAACCGCGGTCGCAGTCGCTTGGAGACGGGTCGATTTTGATAATATAATAAACTATCTTGTTGAGAAACCGAAAGACGGTAAGTATACAGTATAATTACCATAGCGAGATGTAATAGCGCCCCTGGCAGTCTTAATGTAAAACATTATGAATTATAGTTAAACATTTAAAACTCATTGATTTTATAGAAAATGTTATTAAAACCATACTTTCGTGTCTTAAATGTTTTATGTACGTTCATAAAGTAATGAACAATTTTATTTTTATTCATAAATATCATTAAATTTGCGCCTTTTGCAATATGCGCCCTGACATAGTTACGGCCCTGACAATAACCGTAGGATTATCAGCAAACATTTATCTAGTATTAAGTCCGTAAAATTCTATTACTCTGGTCTCTGTGGATATCATAAAATCATCATCGCAACATTTGTTATCAATATCGTTTTTTGTTTTTTGTTTTTTTTAATTCATTGATAATTATTTTATTATAAATAAATAAATAATATTATAATTATGTTCCAATGTTTATTCCATCTGTTTTAGATAATTACGCGGTGCATTACGTTTTGGTGGGAAGTGATTACAGAGTCAATTGTCTAATCAGCCCTGACAGCTACAGTA
The DNA here is from genome assembly GCA_013282895.1 of Eriosoma lanigerum. Lineage (NCBI taxonomy): Eukaryota > Metazoa > Arthropoda > Insecta > Hemiptera > Aphididae > Eriosoma > Eriosoma lanigerum. The sequence goes on along the minus strand of CM023357.1, from coordinate 1,263,688 downwards.
CAGAAAAAAACACGTTTAATTGGATCTTTAAAAAGGGCAAACACAAAACGAGTATAAAACTACTATAAATATCCATCCCAATTAAAATTATTTACGACTCGATAACTTAATGGGCTAAAGATGTATTATGTAATGATGTTATCGTTTTTGTTTAGATTCTACGATATCTAATACAAATACGAATCAATTGATGATTTCGAGGATGGAACCAGGGGACAGCAAAAATTATACTTGCGTGTCGTCGACAGTGTCAACGGACAATTACAAAAATACCACATACTACACACATTACGTTATTGGTAGGTATATACAATTATACGACGATATCGTTAAAAATACCATTAATAAAATAAGATGAAGAGTGAGTACAATGTATATGTTTAGTTTTGTACAGAGGCTGATTTGTAATTTTACTCTTTAGTCGTAGTAATTTTATTGTACTAAATTTTGTAATTTTATAATACTGATATACTTATTTGTATCCATTCTAAAAAAGCCGATCAGCGTTAATTTTTTCTTTATAAAAAAAAATAAATAAATAAAATAATAATACAGTTTATATGAATATAGTGTTGGTATTCAAATATTTTTAAAAAAAACATTAATATATTAGTAATATTTTAGGTTTATACGAAATAGAATATTTTTATTTCAAACAATCTTTCTTTCAAATTAATTTAAAAGATTAATCTTTATACTTGAAAATTGTTTTATAACTTATAACATTTCGAAACTCCGGTGGATTTCATGACTCATTCTTCTAGCCAAATCTGAAAAGTGTTTATCTATTATTTTTAATACATCAATTTTTCAATGTAGCTGTTGAAAAACCTATTTATGAAATACGTGGCACAGCGTATTACAAGACCAATCGCTTCGGTTGTTGTAATCAAAATATGATCAAATCTTTGAAAAAACAGCTGCCAAATTACATGCAAACCGAAATTTGTCCCGATGGATCATCCGGATATGCATGCAACGTAGTGATAGAAACGCTAAATTGCATCGAAAATAATGTAATAATGTATTATAATATTATAGTTTGTTTTTAATGTAATTTTAAACCACTATATTTTATTTAATATCAAAATAAAAAATATTCCTTTTATTTCCGTGTAAAGTCCGATATGGTAATTTGTGTCACAATATTTAATTTTGCAACAACTGTTTAATAATATTTGAACTTATATACATTTTGATTTGAAATGTAATATTGTCATACGTAATGTTGAATTTTTAAATACATTTTTTAAACCTATGCTATCAGAACTCGTTTTAATATTTTATACAATCAAATGCGTAAAATTTTCAATTATTAACTAATAAAGTAATAAGTAAACCAATAATACGTTTTCAATTTATATCTAATATAGAGATATCTCTTGAAATTTAAACCATTGAAAATAAACTATCATAATATATTTACACATTTTTATAAAAATTGAATTAAAAGAATACGTCTATATGATTTGAAAATCATTAAAATGAACCTCGTGCAAATGTATAATAATTTTTCGTTACAGAAAATGTTGGAAGTCACATATCTAGTGACGCTAAATAACAATTCTGATTACTTGGCTAAGATCGAAACTTATGAGAATGGTAGAAACGCCCTGAAATACCAAAAGTTGTTGGCGAGAATATCCAAAGTCTTGGTCAGAAATCTAAACAAGTCTATGACAGTTAATTGTAAAGTGGTGACAATGTTGTTTAAGTAAACATATAATAATGATATAAATCTATATGTTTTCACAGTTACATCCAAGCTGTCCCTAATAAAAACGAATTTCAAACCGGTCTATGGTCTGATGAAAATGACGAAATATATCTTTTGTCCTAGTGGTTACGGATTACGCGAGGTGTTTTGCGGGGCTTGTCCACCCCATCACTTTAGCCCAGACAAATCGACCGAATGTTTAAAATGTCCTAAATGGTTTCATCAACCTATCGCCGGTTCAGAAAAATGTGTAAAATGTCCGACTATATTTGCCAGTGGTTGTTACTTGGTATGTACTAAGTAATAAGTATACGTATGTGTATGAGAACATTATTATATATATTTTTACAGTAAATATTTATCGATTTTATCCTAATTTTTACTTTTGATTATATAAATTACATATATTTTACTCATTTATAGCAAGACAAATGGAAATATGTAACCCCCATTGATATTTAAAAATATCACGTAATTATAATAATTCATATTTTATTTATTTCGTAGGAAGAAGTATCGTTGTTTTGGTACTGCGTGACGGCGTTCATAGTGTTGATGATTTGTTTTATCTGCGTTGCTTATTCTTGTATGTATTGTTGTCGCGAAGAAAGCAAAATAAGTACGTTACCATTATCTTACGCAATTACGTTAAAATAATATTGACGAACTTGTGCTAACATAAAAAGTTTCCTCGGATAAATTAACGATTAATCGTTTATTCTCTCTGCAAATAAATATATTTAATTTAAAGACGTTCAATTGACAAATATAATTATTGTGGTGTTTCAGTTATGAAAGTAATGAAGAGAAAATCCCGGAAGAAATTAAAAAAACGTAAAAAATATACTTTGCTATCTGATTGTACAAATACTTCAGATGATAGTAGAGAACCTACATGGGAACAGTTTAAAAAAATTAAAAAATTAGTTAATTTCAACAAAAAACCCAAGTGTGATAAATTGAATGCAAACAATAATTTTCATGTTGTGCATAATAAAGTTGGCAGACATATTTTAAACAATCACGAACAAAGTGATTAGATAAAGAAAAATAATTTAGTATGCTGTGTACATTAGTTGTATTATAAATTCACTTTAAATATTGTTTATTTTCACTAATATTATTAGTTCAGTAATAAGGCGTTATCAGTTGGCTTAGACTTAGAATAAATCAGTTCATTAATTGTATTTTTTTTTTATTAATATACATAAAAAATATTTGATTAAAATGAGTCTTAAAAAATTCATAATTATTAGATTCTAAAGAAATTAACTTATACATTTAGCAAATAAAGTTTGTAGAGAAAATCAAGATATGTTATAGTGTTATTATATCGTTATAATATGATATTGATTACTGTCCTTTTAATATGCAACGCATAGATGAGTTTAAGAACTATTTGATGTTTAATTTGGATGTTTAATTAATAATTAAACAATAATTCATCATCGCATTTAAATGAAAAAGTAAAATTAATTAATAAAATAATAAATGAATAATATTATATTTATTACTAGAATTGAAGAGGTAATAAATATTTAAAATAAATAATGTGTTTTTAATGAAACATACATCGCAATAAATATTGAAATTGTAATATAATATGTTAAGTGTCTTTTAAGATAAACGTTCTACAAATTACGTTCATAATAGGAAGTTAAATGTTAAGCCGGGTGGGTACACACCGGAGCTTTTAGGTGTAATGTAACGCTTTAATGTACAGGCAATGCCCAGGTGTGTTACAGTAACATTCGTACGTGCTCAACTCGCAACGACGTCGATTCACCTGTGCTTGGGCGTCCCCAGGGGGGGCACTTGCCCCCCTGAAATAATGTTATTTCCACAGGAATTGATAAAACACCCAATGAGAAATTACCTTCTAATAATAATACCTAATTGTAATATTTTAATCGTAATAATGACGAAACATAATAATGTACTATAAATAAAACGTATATAAAAATTGTCATTTATTTTTAAAATTAATTGTGCCCTTCCCCCTAGAATAATGTCTGGGGACACCCATGCACCCGAGTGTCGGTATTTCGACGAACATCAAAGAGATGTTACATTAGGGCGGTCACACACGAGCAACTTTTTGTTGCGCAACTGTTTTGTCTTCATCACAAATTCCATAAAGTCAAATGTAGTCCCGCACACGAAGAGTAACGCACCTTTTTTGTTGCTCGGCTCGCCCACAGAAAGGCGACGATACTATCTCCGTTTAATTTCCTCTCCGAGTAGTTTCGTATTTACGTACGCACACAAACGACATTATAGTTGCCGTTTCATTTTTTCAGTGACGTCCGAGCAAATCACATCGATATCGCTGTTATAAAACGTCCTATTATCTATTAATATTCTATTAGTTACACTCATTCGGAAATAACCAAAGAATTTCACTGGCTAACTTCTTAACTCATCGAACGTCAAAGTAAATTTCCCTTTATTCATTTTTTCAGATATCAACGGGCGAACCCAATATATTTCCTTTTCCGTTGATTTTTCCTGTGTCGAATGATAAGAGCATAAACTACTGAAGTCTTCATAAAATCCATAATAGGTTAGGTGTACGTAATTGATGATGGATATTGAAAATGGACGATTGAGATGTACACGAACAAACGATGAGCACGCGTATTTATCGAATGCACAATACAACACGTGAAAACGTATTTGTTGACACGAAATATTTGATCATCGTGTGCGCACTCTTAATAAAAATCGAAGCAACTAGACAAAGACAAAATAGTTGCGTGACAAAAAGTTGCTCGTGTGCGGACGTCCTTACGACACTACGCTAGTGTGTACGGTGTGTACGGTTTCTCGCAGCGAATCGCCCTGATCGTTCTACGTGTACAAACTGTGAATATCTGATGGATAAAACAACCGATACTGAAAAGTGCTCTACCTGTAATACGAGTACACACATCGGTCGTATATTATAGCGAACACGAACTCTGTTACATTACATCTAAAAGCTCCAATGTGTACCCGGCTTTACAATACAGATATCGATATTTTGAAAAATTTTCCATAAAAGTTTCACAAACCCATATATGTATGATATAATTATTATAATAATAGTATGATCTAATTAAAATGCAAATATTAATTATTATTTATTAAAATTTATAATATCTATTCAGAAATAGACTATTTAACTTACAATGCTAGGAGATCCCTTATTTTAATAATAAATAAGTTAAAACTAACATATATATTACATATATATATATTTTACAATATCAAATCTTAGTCAAAATAACCATAATATATAATAAATATTTAGATTAAGTTATAAAAATTAATTTTTTATAATTAACATTTTATTATTCATATTATTAAATCCAGAATTCATCGTGTTTGTTTAATTATTTCTTTATTATAAGATATTTTTAAAGTTTTTAAGTTATTGTAGTATTTTTCTGTAATTAAATACACACTACACGAGGTTATCATAGGCCATTAATACAATAAAATTTAGTACAATAGGTAATATTTTGTAATTTTTTCGGACACGATATACACTGTCCTATTAATAAATGGTTAAATATAACCAATGATAAAATTATAATTAGGACGTGTATTTAAATGCTTTAAAAAACATAATTTAATGTTCTTAAAATATTACAAAATATTAAAATAATGCCCTATAATTTGTTTTACATAAATTATAAAATATATAAAAAAACCTTTTACATAACTTATAATATTTAAAAAATGTCGTAAAAATAACTTTTTATTTATTATAAAAAATTTTAAAATAATAAAATAAAACTTAGTTGATTTTGGAAAATATTTTAACCTAAAAAAAATATATAAAAAACATACAGTTTAAGATTACATGTATGAATGTGTTACCTTTATAACACTGGACAATTTAATGCTGTTTAATATTTTCAATATATAATAAAATATAAAATTTTGACGATTATTGGCAAGTGTTGTTTTGTATCTTGAAAAACTTCGTTTAACGTTAACGGAAGTTATAAGTACAAACTTCATATAAGTCAAGTCATTAACCCTTCTTCGGATATTGTTTTATTTCGAGAAGTTGCTTTTTTTCCAAAATATTTTAAATATATTTCATTGTTTTAAATTCCGTATTTTTTTCAATTATAGTATCAAACTTTTCTTTTATGATTTTTCCGAAACTACTGTTATTTTTTGATATTATTGTGCGCTTGAACAATAATGTTAATTGCATCAGTTAACAATAATCCAGATGTTTTTAATGTACTTAGTTCTTAGTTAGTATTGATTGAAGAAGAGGGGTATTGGAATTCCTGATGCCATTTCTCTAAATTGCAATATTCGAGAAGGACATTTAGAGAAAAAAAAAATTACGTTTGATATTAAAGCAACTACTTTGGGAAAATATTTACGTATTTTTCAGGCACTTTAAAAAGAAATGTGCGAAATATGTAACATGTTCCATTTTTGAGTAGAATGCTTTAATATATTTGTCTGCCTTGACCACATAAGAGGCTGCATCGCTTAGAAATAGAAATACATTAACATATATTATACCTTCTGGCCATAAAAAATGTAATGATTTGTCAAATAATTTAGAGATGGTACTGTGATTTGCTTTTTCTAAAATGTCCTTATTAAATAAAAAAGTTTTACCAGGAAAGCCAATTTCTTAAGTACCAATAATAACATTAGTGACATATCGGCCTTCTATGTCTGTATTCTCAAATATACTGACCCATATTTTTATTTATATTTAATGTAAGTTCTGATAGAATTAATTGTATTATTGTATTTTTCCGTATTTTCAATTTATCTGGAATATTTATACTTAAAAAAAAATAGCGGGAATCGGAATTTTTAGTTTAGAAAGAGGAATGTTTGCAGAAATCATTGCAGTACAAAGATCTGCATCAAAAGAATTATTTTTTGGCATCTCATTAATAAATATCTGGGTAGTTTCAACTTTTTTTTCAATCCACGTAAATATTTTTCTCTACTCACGTATTGTTATACAGTATTTTTTTTTTTTTTTGACTGCCACTTTAATGTTACATATTTTGCAAAACAGTATGCTTTCGTTGGTTGAAAAATTGATTACCCAAATTCCTGAACGTACAAATGCAAACGAGAAATATCTGACTTTTTGGCATTTTTAAAAATAATTAATTAAATAATTTCACGTTTAAGAATGAAAATACAAAAATCACCTTGCAATCACAAAACAAACTACACGCGATATTAACATAATCTCTGTTGTTTGACAATATAATAATATCATTCATTATAGAATAGTCACATGAAATATAAGTTAAATTTTTAAATCGTGTAAAAGTAATATTATATACATAGATGTTATGATAAAGTGATAATATTATAGGTAAAATATAGTATAGGCTAACTTTAAAAAAGAATTTGAGAAAAAAAAGAAACATTATAATTTGTGTCCAGATCACCGATGCTCTAAGTATGTTACCGGTGATATCTATTATGAAATATTGACTATCTTTTTAAACAATATCTATAATAATTGTTAACAGTATATCATAATTTGAGTATTTTTTTCGTTTCCTACGTGAAAAGAATCATATTACTGTTTGTTTTGTTTTTGAAGAAAGATTATTATATTATATATATTTATTGTTCGGTTATCTGTTCAAAATTTACATGTTATGTGCACGTAGGAACTGAATTAAAAGTATTGTGTTACGTGTTGTGCACGTGTGTGATGATATAAATTTATAATAAATAACATAAAATTATTATAACTAGTATATATATTTAGTACGTAAAAACTCGCTATGATCCGCGTGAACATACGTTATTCATTAACTGGAGGAAAAAAAAGTTGTGAATAATAAATTGTGTACCATTCATGAAATTAAGTAAAATGAGCGAACACGATTTTTCTCTTTTGTTTTACGGACGATAACAAAACAATCGATGAGGATTTGTTTGGCGTTATATTATTATTTTTATTATTATAATTATTCTATTAGTTAAACAATATTATGATACCCATTATCGATGAACGGCGAATAGCAAATAGCGATAACGATTGCAATACTAATATTTACGCACAACACGATTGCACAGTATCGCGTTTGTAATCGTTGTTGAGTGTGTAGTTCAGAGTTTACGATTAGAAAATATAAACCAACAACACAATTTTTGCGATAACGATATTTCGATTCATATCGCTCTTAATATTCGTATAAATGTACGTAGCAGAAATGCACATGGAAAATAATATTATAATTATATAGTCTCAGCTCTGCATCGAGCTCGTTCCCTTTAGTTCTCATTCCGAAACTCTGAATTTGTCAACCACGGTGATTTTTTTTCTTTATTTCTTTTAATTATTATTATTATTATTATATTGTTTTATCGTTTTTATCGTACATAATATATATGACTCGTTATAAAACATAATACATTGTTAATCTGTTCCCGTATCAAGTACGGTCTTAGATACGTATCCGTATTATATGTGTCACGCACATATCGCGTTCAGTTGCCGTTCGAGTACGTTTCCAACACGTCGGCTAACGCTGATTTTGCAATCACGTGTGACGTCGGAAATCCAACATCTATACTGCTATACTGTTTATAAAAAAACATAATAATAATTATTGTTATATTTGATATTCGACTTTCAGACGAAACTGCGACGATTACAATGAAAACGATTCGGCATTCCGTCCAGAGTATAAGTAAGTAAATATTGTTTGATTATCGTATTAAACATTATATCGATTCCGTTCAATTGGGCCAAGAACTCTGTCAGAACAAAACTCAATTTATTATATTTATTCGTTTAGATTTTAAATGTTTTAATGTGACATAGTTATTAGGTTTAAACCTTTACTCGTATAGTATTTGACATTTAAATACAATTAATTTACGGTTAAAATATGATACTTAATAAATTATTAAAAACGTTGCGAAATAATAACCGTTTGTTGATGGTTTTAATATACGTACCTAATTATAGGTAATTAATAAAGATACAAATAAATCATTAAAATTTCTAAAAAACAAACAATTTACTAAATAAAAAGTTATAATTATTATATATCAATGGTAAATATAAATGCTGTTTTTCTTAAATTATATTTCTAACCTTTGTTTACAGGCAAATTACAAATAATTAATCTTTCCGATCATAAAAATTGACGTTTGTAAGTTAATATAATTTCCGTGTAGTAGGTACCTATTGTTATTAATAATATAACTATATTTAAACTTTTATTTTATTGTTACATTTTGAACTAATATTTATTAGTTTTTTATTGGTACGTATTGTAAATATGTGTTTTTTCTTGTATACCTACTACCTAGTACCTACATATTAGGGTTAAATAAAATATATATTATAATAATTTATAATGGGACATTTTTCACTATACGTCTAGTAACTAAGCGTAAGTAAATATATAGTAAACTAAATAGTTTTTCATTTTAACTTTTATTGTAAATAAAAAATAAAAATGGTAGATATTTTAATATCTGATCAATCGTTTATATAATACTAATATTATAATTTTAAATTAGTACATTTTTTTCATTTTTTTTTTCGCTGTTTAATCAATAAAATATATAATTAACAATTGTGTACTGTGTACGTGGAAAAAAATGTTTGTTATGAAAAATGTGATTTTAACAATGTTTGTGTGCACAGGAAGTGTAGTATAAAATTGAGTAGTAAAAAATAATATAACAGTGTTTATTTATTTACATTTTGTAAATCCTTAAACTCTTATCGTTTAAGAATTGAGTATTTGAAAACGAATAATATATTTAAACTTATATAGCATATGCATTATGTTTTGTAAAACTGTTCAATAATCAATTGTACATTCTATAATTGATATAAACTAGAGAAAATGACGTACTGATAACAAAGTTTAAGTATGTGATTAAACGTGTTATTTTAGACAAAATCTACTTGCAATAAAACATGAAATAAGAATTATTAGATATTTCTTTATTGTAGACATTATTAAATTATTTAAGTGTTACGTAACTTTTTTTTTATTATATAATATATTGTATGAAAGTTACAATTATTTGGGTCTATAACCGTAATATAACGTAAATTGCAAGTTGTTTAACTATAATTATGATGATATTTACACAATATTGAATATATAGCTTATATTAATATTGTCAAAACAGATATAGGTATAACTAAAAACAAAAAAAAAACTAATGGACTAAACCCGATATTTATTTCGGTTGGCGATAACCATTATAAACCCATTATGTAATTGAAATCAAATTGATAAAACTGGCAATAGACTGAATTCCAAATGTCACTGATAAGATTTAACTGATTAATCGATAGATAAAAATTATTGTACTTCGAGGTTCGAATCAACTCTGATCAACAATATCATAATATTTTAGGATGTATTATTTTTAAGACCGATTACAGCACACATATTTTAGTGTATATGTTTTATTCTATGAATCGAACAAATTTAAAGCGATAAAATAAAAATAAAAAATAATCACTAATTGTTTTGATACTAATAATAATAAACATTTTGATGTTTAACTAGATCCTTTGTTGCTATGTTTCTCTAAAATCATATTTTCAATCGTTATAAAAATATTTTCACTCGTATTCTTCAATAAATTTGAAGATAAAGATTATTACAACTGCATGTTATATTGTACATTATAACCAATTTCTACTTGATATAGGTAGTATTCAACCAAATATATTTCATTTGCATATTGTTATAATTACGCATTGGTGTCATTTAAAATAAGGGTGGGTGGATTAGATAAGGACATTATGTGTTACGAATTATGATTATTGTTATTAGTTATTATTAGTAGTAATTTAGTATATTGTATAACACTATTAAATATAGAGTATGAGAATAAAATTGTCAATAAAATGGGTTAAAAAATGTGTTGCGTCATCAAAAAAAAAAAAAAGTTCACGCCACCACTGACTGTGTATATTGTATAACTAATCAATGCTAATTGCTAGATAGACCCCTAATTATATTATTCTTTTTTTAGATAACCGACATTGTATATTATAAATTGCTTTGACGATAACACATACATGCGCGTAGTGCGTAAAAAGATTCCACGCGGAAATAAGAGATTCCGATTAAATAATATAAATTATTTATACATTTTCTATTTTTACCTTTCTTAATATAATTTAACCACATCACATTTTTAACCTTTTAAGTATCAAAATTAAAACTTAACTATTGGTTTAATACATAATTTCAATAAGTAGTAGTAATATTTTAAAGGTCTAAAATAAAGGTTTAAGTCGTAATATGGACAAAATCCAAGTACTCAACAGGCCATCACGTTTTTTATTATACACTAGTACGATTAAAATTGTATATACCTATTTATAATACCATACGAATTTCAGCAAATATACAATATACATGTTATAAAATTATTACATACAAGTTTAGGATTAACACATAATATAATAAATATCAGAAATCTGAAAACAAATTAAATATTTTTTTAGTCATTAAAGTTGTTGAATTATGGAAATTGGAAGTTGTGCTGTGAGTATCAATAATTTTTACATCTAATATTAGTAATTAATTGACTATAAAACAAATATTATGCAATATATATGTATTACGTTTTATTAAAATTGTATTACTCATGTTAATTAATTTGTTAAGTTAATTTTTATTTTATTATTTAAAAAAAATAAATATTAAACGTTTATTGTCAATGTAACTAAATACGGAAATACCAATTAATCACGGATTCGTTCACGTGTGGTGTTGTGGATAAAATAATGATAACGAAAACTAACAGAATTCTAATATGAAAATATATTATTATAATTAAATGAGTGATTAAGAAAAAAGATTAACAATTTCAAATTTATAAAAAAAAAAAAAAATAATAATAATATGTAACATAATATTATCATAAAGGTAAATCATTGTCTGATAGTTATTTTACAATTATATAACATTTTTTCCCAAAAGTAGTGACCTATGTGACCATTTTAGATTCTGAGCGAATCAATGAATGTATTAATTTTACAATGATTATTTTTATGTCTGAAGACACTTTTTAGGATAGAAATAATGGTCTGATTACTACGAACAAGATATGTTTTTTACGTGTAGTTGGTACTTTATTTAGCCCATTTCCCAAATTTCTCAAAAAAATTTTCTTAGGGTGAAAAAGAACTACCAAAAAATGACAGATAAACGTCAAAATTCACACAAATCATAATTTTGATGAAATTTACATTAGATTTTTCATGATTTTAATATAGGAACTTGAAATTTTTTTGACTCTTGGTAGCTTACACACGTGGTAAACTTTTGGAACAGCTTATGAGTAAAATATATCGTATTATATTGAGTTTTTCTCAGAATCGTATTTTCTCATGCAATATCATTGCATTCAAATCTGAATTATAATAAACCACTAATTTCTCTGAGGACCGAAGGGACGAAAGAGGAACGCACGGAATCGACCTTCCCACTTTTTTTCATTTGTGTTAAGCACAACGTTTCAACATATTTATATACTTCTCTGAGTAGGTGATTAATTGAAGTTATTATTTAAGTTTTGGGATCAAATATGATTCCATTAAAAATCTGATTAAGTTGACTGTAGTGCAATTAGACTAAAAAAATATTTTAAATTAAAATGAAAAATTTTTTATATTTAAATAAAAAGTCCTAGAATTTTTTAACTTTTTTTAGTTTATTACATAAGGTATCTTTTAATATCATTGTTATTTTTACTTTTATTTATTGTTTAAATAATAACAATTACACTATACAATAAATGCTTTAATCATGTTTTCAACCTCAAATGCTCTTCTATTTGAAGATAGCAATCAGCAATCAATGACATCTTGAATAGAAAAAACGTTTCTATTCGTGTACCAATATTTTTATATTCATTACTCAAATTTTTTGTATACATATTTTAGAGAAGTTAGTGATGGAATAATAACTAAAAATTAACTACAATTTTAATGCAATAATATAGTAATCGAAAATACGATTCTGAGCAAAACTCTGTCAGATATACAATACATGCTGATAATATTTCTTTTTTTAAATTTTATTTATTTATCAAATAATGTGCACCAATAAAATTAATTATCATAAAATAGCTAATTATTTGTTCGTCAAAATCACAATGAATTTCGCAGTTTTCCAATCATAATTTGATTTTTTTTCTTATGCTAAAATAAAAACTTTTGAGAAAGACGCTATTAACAATGAGCTGAATAAAGTATCAATAAGTAGATGCAATTTGCTACCGAAAGCAATTGTTCCTATTCGTAGTAATCGGAACATTATATATACATAAAAAAATATTTTCAAACATAAAAAAAAACAATTTTATAAAACCAAAACATTCCTCGGTTTGCTCAGAATCTTAAACATTTTGTAGATTTTAAGAATATAAATTAGTACAGGAATTAGATTAGCCTATTATGCCTATTATTATAAATATTGATTTATGTTTTTACCATGTACTTATCTCATCACAATTGTTATAATATCTAAAATATAATTTTGTTGTTTCGTTTTAGTAAAAAATATGAGATAACCAATTAATCGGAATTATTTATCTAAATATTTTAAAAGTTTAATTTCTAATCTCCATTAGTTTGGTATTCATTAAATACTAGTGGAATTTTTAAAGTTTAGGTAGGAGGACTGTATAGAGTATAGAATAGCCAATGCATTTTTCATAAATTATACTATTTCGTCATTACTTTCTCAAAAGCTTTCAATTCTGAATTTGATTGCAACAAAATTTCACATTCAAATTATAAAACAGATGTACGATATATTAAAACAAAAAATTAATTAACTAGACATTTCATACATTCAAAATTTAAATACTAAATGTATTATTATATTATATAATTAAATTAATATATATCTTTTGAAAAAATATTTTTAAAATATAAGAAATTAAATGATTTTTAAGGAATTAGGAATAAGAATTTAAAACTACAAAGTCATATGATATTTATACTCGTCATGGACTCTATTTCCGCCGATTGTAATAATATTTTTTTTGGTATTTCGCGTTGGTTCCATTAAACTGTAAAAATAGAATTTTAAGAAGATTTAACACCTTTTATAGTCTATAGATAGTTAGGTAGTTAGGTATTTAGTAAGCATTCGCAACAAATATTGTATGAATACCTAATCAAATGTTAAAAAAATGATGTTTTGAATAGTTAGATTTTATTTTGAAAATTGATTTCATTTTTTTTTATATGTCTGTTATAGTGATCAATCTAGTTATTTCAAAATTCTACAATTATCACTCTATTTAGTTTTAATTACTATATTATTATTCTTATGTTGAATTTCCGGTTTAAACAAACGATGCTTTTATTAAGTACCTATATCAATAATAACTTTGAACTGTGTATGGAATAGCTTGACATTATTTTGTATATAACATTTAAAGCAATCTCAATAAAAAATATTAATGTAATAATATTTTTAAGAACGATTATGATTTATTAATCATGTAATTCATATTATTATTGTGTTTATTCTATAGAACAAAAATAAAATATTACTTTTTAAACTATCTAATTCTAACGTTAATAATAATTTTAATTTTTAACAAAAATATATAATGTAAAATTAAATTATATTACTATCTAGTAAGATATTAATACTTGTTTTTAATATTATTGTCATTGGGTCTTTGATATATTAACTATTTTTCTGTGAGAAAATTTGTCTGCTATCAAAACTTTCGCACACGATGAATTATCCAACAACAATTGACGTCATATCCACTTTGTATTTTTATACATTTTATAAAATTTTGTTCATTTGATAAAATGTATGAGCAAAAACAAGATTAAATTTAAAATTAATAATCCATAGGTGTTTTAACGATGTACCTATTAATTAATTAATTTAATTTATCTCATATAAAACATATATTTTTAAACAACTGTTTCGGTAAAATTGATTTTTTTTTACAATGGAGAACTATGAAAATAAACTTTACCAACCTAAATATGTTTGAATTTAAAGTCTCAGACTCGTTGACATAATTATTAAATTATTTTTCAAATTTCACAACTTGTGTAGTGTAATAATATAACTTAAGTGAACTAATACAATTATGCATTACAACAAAACGTTCTGTGCAATTTGTATAATGTTTATGTATGTTTTCTATGTAAGAAATGAACGTTTAACAAATATTAATTTTTAATAAGATGCGTAATATAAATTTAAGTTATGGATATTTTCATAAACTAAAGTATCGAAAATTATCGGTTACTCGCGTCCTTATTAAAACTTTATTGAATAGTAGTAGACAGTATTAATAGTGAGTCGTGGTACAATAACGTCGTTCGCAAAGTTCTTAAAATTATTTATCCTGAGCAAGTTAACTATTTTTTTAACTCAGTAAAAATAAGTTATTCTAAAAAATTGGATATTTAACTAAAATTTTAAATTTAAATAAAAATTAAAGTAATTTTACTTAATAAAAGAGTTAAATTTGTTAGTTTTAAATGAACAAAATATATTATTTAATTTAAGAATATTTATAATTCGTTTTATATTGTTTAAAGTACTTACATAATTATATTAGCAAATTTAAAATTTTTGTTGTCGCAAGTTAAATTAAATACTTATAATTGTACAAATATTTTTCTATAAATGTATATTATTTAACTAAACTTCATAAAATTGAATTAACTGAAAAATAACTTGGTATTTTAGAATAAATTAACTCATTATCATCACTCATTATCAGTTAATACTTTAAAATAAGAAATTCGTCAATATACAACTTATTTAAAACTAACTTAACTTTTTAACTCATTAATGGTTTGTTATTCGGATATATTATATAATCTTTCATATTTCTCAGTAACGAATGACCCAAAGTTAAATTTTGTTGTTGTTTGACGTGTTAATGGTTATATTTAATCGAAACATAAAAAATATTCAAAACTAAAATGACGACGCTATAATTTGCTGCAGATTGCAGCTGATATACAACAGTCTTCTGTTTTGTTAATAATTAATTTTATAATACAAATGATAAAATCCTTAATATTAATGTGGGTAGTGGAGCTGTTAAATAAAAATATATATCTACTTTTCATAAAATTCGATGAGACGAAAAAATTCAATACGTTATTTCGTATTTATAGTAATATAGAAGAGAAATATTTTTTTATTGTTGTTACTTCAATAATATATTATATAATATATTGTTGGTACCTATAGATAAAAATTATTGTTCTTAGTCATAAATTGATTACGTGTCGATTATTATATCAAGTCTTAGTCGTAAATTAGTAATAATATTATATTGTTTAGAATTTTAGATAACTATCTTATTTTTATAAAATCAATTTATTTATTGGTTTCCGATATTGTACGAGGCAGCAACATATTTTTCCTAAAGGTTTGCCTTGTGTTTCAGATTTAGAAAAAGATAGTAAAATAAATAAAGATGATCAATTAAATATTTATAATAGGTTATGTCATCATAAATAAACTAGTTGTAGCCAAAAATAAAATAATTTAATTTAATTTACAGTTAAAGGAGTTATCAACGGAATATTAATATTATTAGTAATATTAATGTTATGGTAAGTTTTTTTATTACCTAATTTTATTTTTAATTATGTTATGATTTTCATGTAATATAGTTATTATTATAACTTATGCGGCAAATCACATTTAAATTTTAGAAGTTGGGTGGTGCACGTTTTTAATATCTATACAGCAAATCTTAAAATAAGTCACTGCTTCTATGTTGTACTTACTCTGATAATCATGATTGACGTTCTTATAATATATTTATCAAACCTTAAGTATAAATTACGATAGATGTAAAAAGGGGATTTATTTTAAAATCAATCGATTTGTAAAGTTTGAAATTAATAAAATGTTTTCACTTTTTTACTCGAGTTTTTTTCAAAACCGCAGGGATAAATTTTGATACCTAGTCAAATATTTTTTACAAAAAGTTACGAATAATGCAATCATTGAATTTGTTGAAACGTCTGATATTTATCAATTTTTTTTCATAAATCTCATAACACGACAAAAGACAATCGTTCATTTAACAGCTATACTACATCACCCGTTCTTACAAATTGTTTTATTTTAGTAAATTAATAAAAAAAAATTGTTGACCACATTCCTCGTGTATCGTAGTCGTCATTCTATATCCCCGTGTCATTCATGATAATCGCCAACAAATTATCCTCGTGTGCCGATAAACGCAAATAGTTTATTTTTTAACACATCGAAATTTCCGCGCTTATCGCCCCACTATATCAAAATTACAAGTTAGCAAACAGCGATTAGATATTTAAAAAAAAAGAAACACGTTCAAAAATAATTTTAAAATAAATTAACATACTATTATAATATAATATGCACGTTATAAGTATTATCTTATCTCGTCACGGATTAAATAATATATTATACATTTACAGAAAACCACGAATAATCTTGCACATCACCTGGTCATGTGTGTTAAAAATTTATCGAATTTTTTTTTAAGTTTCCAAAATTTTACTCGCATTAAATTATGTTTTATTAATTCATATAATATTTTCGAACTGGAAAATAAAATATGGATAATAATGTTTCTATGATCTGAACGTATAAGATATTTTATAATACCTATTATCAACTTTATTGGAAACAATCATCAAACATCTTCGACAATAAATAGTTGCCTTACATAATGTTGTTTTGGTCTTGACAATGGTTTATATGTATATTTTTCTATTATATATCGTTAAAAAAATTATAAAAATATATTTGTAATGTTTTTCAAATGTCTATATATGTATACAAATGTTTCATTATAGTACATATGAAAAATGTTATACAAATATTTATCAGAAAATGTCAATTGTATATTATAAATATCGGAGGATATTCACTAGTTATTGTTGAAATTAAATTAAGAACTTAATGGACATTAATCATTTAAATGTATAAAATATGGTTTTAACTTAAGTCATTATATACGCTTCAGTTAAATTATAATTGTGTAAAACTATGTAACTACTTAAGTGGTGCATCATCGTATACAACAATAATATGTTGACTAAATTGTTACCTATTTAATGAAAATTTATCTTTAAAATACGTCAAATTAACAGTATTTCTACTATTTAAAATTAAACATTCAATAATTTATTATTTGTTTATTGTTACCTACTATTAACATTACTATTAACTAATTTTAGTGTATCTCAACGCTTATTTGGCCTTGGATTTATAAATAATTTATAGTTATTACATTTTATACTACATACCAATTATAGTTTAGGTATTCGTTTTATAACAAAATATGTTAAGTATTACTGTGTTGTGCATATTTATTCAATAATTGTATAATTTCTATTTGAATAAATATTTTTTTATATATTTACAGTTTTACATGTTTGATCGTGCACGTTCATCTAAACTTTGAATGTGATAAAACCGTTACATCTTAGGTCTTATATTTTTTATCTAAAATGGTTAGGTATGTCGAATTATTATATAATCCACGTGACTTTGATTATAATGATTATTAAAAATAATATAAAATTGAACAATTTGACATTAGGTAATATTATTGGCTATCAGGTTAAAACTAATTATTGTAAGATAAAAATAAATTGTCAAGTTTATAGTGAAATCATAACCTAACTCATGGAAAAAAAAAAAATGAGATCTGAATTTTTTTTATAAAAACAAATATAGGTATTATATTATTGAAAATTTTTAATTTATTCGTAAAATAATAGCCGGCGAAGATACAGATTGTATGACAGACGATACTGTGGCAACAAAATGTCTCATTAAAATAGATCAAGAATCTTTGAAGCCGTCACCAGCGGTTAAATTGGATAATCTTCCTTCTGTCGTTAATCAAACATCACCACAACCACCCCCGCACACCATAATAAAGATCGAAAATTCTAACATAGTAACAACAACTACGGCTAAAGGTAAATATTTTTAGTTCTTAACCAATCAAAGGTCTTAAAGATTTCTTTGTTTAAAAAAATTATATGAATACTTCAAAAATCATTATTTTATTTTGTGCATTAGATTCCTATTTTCAAATTCTGAAATTAAATTGGTTTTTAGTATGATTAATAATTGGAACAATATTGTTTATTATTTATATGTTTTAGCGTTACAATAAACTTGTCATAGAGAGTACTACGTACAGTTATTTTATAATTGTATGTTAAATATGTGTATTTAGACACTGTATCGTTGATAGTTGTAGGACTATTTATACGGTAATATATGAAAAAATGCAAACCGTGGACAATTTGTACTATAACAGAACAAAATTATCTATAATTATATTAGACATTAAAAATAAAAATGTTTCTATAAGTTGATTACTATTTATTGTAATTTATAAATGTTATAATAATATAATAAATATTATAAATTAAGTGAACTTTTATATAAGTAATATATAATGTGTAATATATAACTAATATATAATGAATATTTATAATATTATAATCATTTCTTATTCTTTATTTACTGTATATACTATATATACATAATTCTCTATTACAAAAATAAAAAACTGTTAATTTAATAAAATTAATCTTTACTAATTATGGTACAAGTATTAAACTTGTTTCCCCTATTATTTTATGAAAATGACACAACAAATAATTTTATTATATTATCACTATCGATCGATAAGTATATATAATTATTTAATAATAAAAAAAATTACTCTTGTCATTTGTGCATTAAATTATAAACAAAACACTGGATATAAACCATTATATGTATATACACTTTTCAGCTTATCTATAAGCAATCCAATTTTTAATTATTGATATATTAAGATTTTATTTTCACTGTACGAAGTGTCCGCGGTATACAAATATAAAAACAAACAGTACAAAGTGTCCATTTACCATCGTTGATGTCGATAACATTCAAGAGGGTTCTACCTATGATGGTTTGATTGACGAGTGATCTCGGGGTTGGATATTTTATAATATTGTTCATAAAAATAGATTTCATACAAAATTAAATTAAATTGTATACCAATATAATAACGTCACCTTTCGGATTCTCAAAAAATATTGTTTCCAATATTTCCTTTACCATGGCTAATCTGTATATTATCATTCATTAAAATTAATGGCAATATCCAGTACATAATATGCAAATATTTCAATAACATAAATTTATATATTTTAATATAACTCTAAAAATTAATATATAATACTGTGTAAAAATTTTACAAATTATAAAAATTCGTAAATACTAAAACAATATTATAATAATTATAAGAATAATTATTGTTTCGGCGTAACATTTTATCATGATATAATAATCTTACAAGATATAGTTATATAGATAAAAAAGTTCATTGTTTTTTAATCGTAGTCAGCATAAATAAAGTATAATCTTCGGCCTTGCGTTTTATGACAAAGAAAATTTACCCAATTAATCTTTATTAAAATGTTTTCTAGGTACAACTTTATTATTGATTATTTTTCACACGTATGTATATGATATTTATTTCATACAGAGTGTAATACGAAAATTCGGCAAATTCCCGTGAGAAAAATAAAATTAGAGTGACGGAAATATAATATTATATCATAAAACTCACATATATACAATAATATATACTATATATAATAGTTAAATACACATAATATATTATGTCGTCAGTTTTCTATATCATTATACGTCATGTATTAAATTAAACTTAAATTATGTTTTTTAATATTATTTTTATCATACGAACAGCCAATATTATGTTATTAATCATATTATCACGTCTTGTAATTAAAACTTTTTTATACCTAAATAATGTAAAAAAAATGTATTCAATTCAATTGAACAATATAATATATATACCTATATAGGTATAATATAATATACATTTAAATTTATTTCTAATTCCTCAAAAATCTCTGTTTTTAACCAGATTATAGAACTTTTAATCATATTTAATATTTGTATATCTATAGCAGTTCAAATATTTACTTGTAGTCCATGTGGAATACGATTTAGTTCGTTGAGCACGTTGAGCGCGCATCAAACTTATTATTGTTCGCAAAGACAAAAAACAGGTAACTTTTTTAACATATAAAGAATGATTTATTAAGCGTGCTCACCCCCATTTTTGCTCTAATGCATATTTTGGAAAAATAATTTTTTTTAACATTTTAATTTACCTAATATCCGTATTTTTTAATAGTAAGATTTATTATGTCACTGAATGTTTATCCTGTAGTAATACAAACTTTATTTTCTTAAATGGGAACTACATTTTTTTTTCTACATAATAATATTATTCAGTTAATTTTTCTAAAAATTTTAATATGTCAAATTCAAAATTCTAATGAGTAGTTTCTTAGATATTCTAGTTTATAAATTAAGGATAATGGCTTTATTAAATCAAGAATACTGACCCTTCTTTTATCTTTAATAATACATATTTTGGGAATATTAAATCTAAGTATTGAAAAACACTGATATTAGGTAAATTAAAATGTTAAAAAAGAAAATTACCAAAATATGCATTATTAAAGGAAAAATGTGGGTGAGGTATATTTTTTATAAGTATATTATATATTATTTTAGATTCGGAATCGGATGAAATGACATTGGCAAACGACACCGATAGTCGACCATCGTCCGGCGAACTAACAACAAAATCAATAAAAAGTGGCAATCATTACAAATGCTCTCAATGTTCGTACAGTGCCGAAAAGAAAGTATGTACTTTACTTTTTTATTAAATTTGTTTTAATTTTTTTATAACCATCAATTTTAATTTTATTTACTAATTCGTATTAGAAAATTTGACAAAAATTTCAGGATATACATATTTTTAATAAAAAAATATTATTTCATTTTGTTTATTGACTTCGATCCTCGAAGAAATTAGTGTGATATTATAATTAAGATTTTAATGCAATGATATTAAATTTGAAAATACAATTCAGAGAGAAACTCAACACTCAAGTCAGGAAATATACAATATATTATACTGATAATATTTCTTTTTATAAGTGTTCTATAATATATTCTTTCTATAATATATTATAATATATTTAGAATCGTATTTTCTAATGCAATATCATTGCATTCAAATCTTAATAATTATAATAAACTACTAATTTCTCAGAGGACCGAAGAGACGTAGGAGGAACATCCTAAATTGACGTTTCCGCTTATTTTGTTTATCTTTTATAAATTTAAAAACGGTTAACAGTGGTACATAGATGGCGTTGTTCGCGGATCGCTTATCGAATCAGTAGGTTTTATACATAGAAACATTATATACAAGAAATAATGGTGCCATGACCACAAAACGGGTATGATTTCTGTAGCAAATTGAATCATTTTGGTACTTCATTAAGCTCATTTTTTAATTTTCCAAAAGTTTTTCCTTGAGGGTGGAAAATCGGCAAAATTACGATTTCCGTAAATTGTATTTTTTTATTTCTTGATAAATGAGTTCTGATCGTAAGGACTTAAAAAATGTGTTGAGTACTTATATAGATAATATTTACGTTTAGTAAAATTTTGGATTTAATAAAAACAGATTGGTTGATTTTTTGGCTAAATATAGAGCTTTGATTTTGATTTTTTTTTTTTTTTTGATTCTCGAAGGAGGAACATCCTTAATTGACGTTCCCGCTTTTTTTGTTTGTCTTTTATACATTTAAAAAACGGTCAAGAGTGGTACATAGATGGTGCTGTTCGAGGATCGCTTATCGAATCGGTCGGTTGACCATGCCCATCACAGCCGGTGGATTTCCAAATCATAGCTTTCTTGCACTCCGAGATAGTGTGAACGATCTACACAATCGTTTTCTCTCAGTTCTATTGATTTACGTTTAGATCGCGATGAGAAAAATTGCGTTAAAAAGCCGTAGTCCGTTTTCGCCTCTCATGTTCTCGGACGGACCAACGTTATATAAAAGGACCCGAAAAACAACCAACGAGCATACTTACCATGCGTGGTGGTTAACCGTGATCAACAAGACGGTTCCTCCAGGGTGAGGCTTGGTCATTGCACATCGATCATGCTGATTCCTGCGAGTATCTCTAATGTGGATAGCTCGGGCGTATAATTTTTGGCATTAGGGACTGCGTTCGCGCGGTCCCTTGATTTTGAAAAGCAAAGTTCTCCTCGTACCAAACCATGTTCTCTTCCAACCACTTTACCCTCAAACAGTTTTTTACATTTCAAAACTTTGAAATTTATCTGACTGAGTGAAAATAAATTATTAATCCCATTATTAAGTACCTAATTTAAATATAATGGTAATGAAAACGTAATAGGCTTATGATAGATATATATATATAATTAAAAATAAGGCGCTTCGTAGGCAGTAATAGGGGGTGGTTTGGAGGGACTTAGCCCCCCACAATGTTCATTAACCCCCCCCCCACCAATTTTTTTTCGTGCTTGGTTTAATTATTTGTATTATAAATTTATAACAGAATAACATAGGTATTAGGAATATTACTAATTATGATAAATTATATTTTTCCTTTTTTAAATGATAAATTATATTTATGTTTATTCTATTATATGGACAATAATTTAAAAATTATAAATGTTTAAAAAACTATATGTTTTATTTTTGTTCATATAATGAAAGGGAAGGTCAATTTAATACGTTCCTCCTTCGTCCCTTCGATCCTCAGAGAAATTAGTGGTTTATTATAATCAAGATTTGAATGCAATGATATTGCATTAGAAAATACGATTCTGAATAAAATTCAAGTCAGACAATGTACAATATATTATACCGATAATATTTCTCTTTATATATGTTCTTTTATTTTCAAATAAAATGCAACAGAAAAGTTAGTTATCATAAAATAACGAAAAACCTTAATTAGAATAGGTCTTGGTTAACATCTAAACATGAGATTAATGTAAGACCATTAAGAGTAATTTATTGTCTACCAAATAAATTACAATTAAATTTACTATTGACGTTACCGCGATAATGGTATTTTTAAGAAGCTCAGAATTACTATGTTACCCTATCGGTAAAAAACTCTTTTTTTTCATTCAAATTAGTTTTCGTTCTGTAACTATAATTCCATCAATAATAAGTGAACTTTTTAAAATCGTCTATATTTTTAAAAAATTTAATTATACAATTGCGTACATTTTTAGTCATAAATATATGTCAGATCTCAATATTATACGCGTGTTAAAAGATAATAAGATTTTGCATTTTTTTAATGTACAAAACAAATGTTTCAAAAAAACAAATTACGAATTTACGCTTTCGCGTAATAGAAAATGTCTATTTCTTTGTTCTAGATACGTTATTTTTCTTATTGATTCTATTAATTTCATAGGTTTTACAGTACATACCAGGTCGACTTGCCCGCAGCATCATATTGACTTTCACGATAAAAAATCATATTTTATCTATTATTATTCCGGTTGTAACATTTTGTTTGTCCGCGCAGGGCAGCTTAACCCGGCACATGCGAATGCATTTCACGTCGCCGGTGTCCGCGCAATCGTCTCCGTGTCCGCCGGACGTCGCTGATCTATCGACGGTGGATCGGTATTGTCAAAGTTGCGACATCAGGTTTTCCAATCTGCGCACGTACCAAGCGCACAAGACGCATTATTGTAGCACGCGTCACGCGGCCGATCAGAACCAATCCGGTTCGCCGGCACGCTGCAATGACCACGGTGGGCCATCGGGCAACGTGCCCGCGTATTTGGCACTGCCCACCAGCCCTGTCATCATTGTTCCATACGCGCTCGTGCAGAACGCCAGGGCCCTGTCCGCGTTGCCGACGTCCGTGGGCCCGTCACCGCCCACGGACGCCGCGTGTATCGTCCAAACGGACGGCACTTTGCACCCCGTCGCCCAATCGATACACAGGCGTAGTTCCCGTTCACGGCCAGATGAATTAACCGCGTCGGTATGTATAAAATTATGCTTGTTAAGACGGGTCCACACTAGTAAAAATTTACGTTGTGCGTCGAATGTAAAACGCGCGGCAAATATTTAAAGAAAAATAAATTGACCGTTTATTTATAAATAAATATTTACGTCGTGCGCTGTATGTCCGGGATCAACACGTGCGTGATTAATCATATTACCAATAAATTGTTTTTCTGCCATTAGTTGATATCATACTTTTCATCAATATTGTGTTAAAAATGAATTTGAACAAAAAACACGTTATTCTTTCAATACAAGAATAGGTACGAAAAACTGAACGTTTTATGGGACTCCAGAGACAAGTGGCATTTTAATAAAAACAGAAAAAATGATGGTTGGCATTAAATAGCAAAATCCATTGACATTGACGTAGAAGACGCAAATAAAAAAAAAAAATGTCAAACCATCTAGGATCATTTAGAAGGGAAAAAGCTAAAGGGCGGAAGACCTTAGGAACTGGTAAAAGTAATAGAATAAAATACGAAAAATACGTCCACACTACAATGGTATTGCGACGCGTAAAACTCATGACCGACTCCGAGACTGATCGTGTGTGTAGCATGTGATGAAAATTTTTGAGTGCGTCGTTATGTGGCAAACTATTCCATACCAGCGTAAATTTTAAACGTACGAACAAATTTGTGCAGTACAACGTAAATTTTTACAAGTGTGGACGCGGCTTTACGCGTCCGTCTCGAAATTACAAAATACCACGAGCAAAATATAAGTACAAGGGTGATGTAACATTTTCACCTCGATAATCGTGTACGGGAAAATTGTAATATATCCGTGAAAATAAGATTTTTATAAATTCGGTTCTTTTAGAATTATAATTATTTAAGCAATAGACTTTGTATGAGAACTTGGTAATTTTATCTCTAATATTTTTTTAGTTCTAAATTTCTAGTAAAAAAAAAAAAAATAAAAAACTTTATTTTTTAACTTATATAAAGATTATATTTTTATAAAAATTTCAATTAGTCGATTTTTTTCTTTTATTGTAAAATCATAATTTTTTATGTAATTTTAACATGAATATGTTTTGGGCTAGATACACCTTTTTTCTGGATTTTTTGTCGTGACTTGTTTCAATGTAACCATCTTCATGACATCTTAATCGAATTTTAATTAATTATTATTTTTATTATTTATGAGACGTCTTCTTTTAAATTAAATAATAAAAGTATAATATTATATGCTGTTATCTAACTACCAACTAATTGTTAGAAAACCGAATTCGAAAATTTAAATATTTCTCCGAGTTATTGCAATTATTAATTATAGCCGAGACGTCAGCCTGTATATTGGTAGGTATAGGTATATAATAATGTATAGGTATTATATTGTTATTTCAGTTTAAACGTACGGAAGTTAACGGCCAAGAGAACAAGAGACCAACAATCGTTCAGCCATTGGACTTGCGGTTGAACCGCGGGGATTTATTATCGTCACAAAACGGCGGCGAAGAGGAGAAAGAAAACCGTGGCGATGACGGCAACGACAAGTCAACCAGAGACGTCGTAGTCGTCAAACAGGCCATGTTGTTGCCATACTACACGCACGAAATGTTATCGAAACTGAAACGAAAACGTTCAAGTCCTCCAGCCCGGCAACAATTATTTTTCAATCGTGGCCAGTCGAAGTGCGACAGTTGTAATATAGTGTTTTGCAAATACACGAATTACCTCGCGCACAAAACACATTACTGCGCGTCTCGGTCGACGGGCATTAAAGTCTCCGGTACGGATGACGCGGACAAAACGAGCAACGAACCTATTGTTTCGGATCTTGATATTATCATGGTGAGTTACTCAAACACAACATATCGTATTATGTATAACATCATATCTCGAAAATCTGCGAAAATCATTATTATTTGTTAACACTAAAAGTGATAGAATCATTTCGGTTAATTTGTAAAAATACAAAATGTCTATAATAATAACTCTATAGGTTAGGTAAGAAAAACAATAGCCAAATTATTCTTATTTAAATCAAAAAACCAACTCACATACTCACAAATCGCGGAGTACCCACATCTTTGATTGTTAAAATGATAGTCAAAAAAATAATTCATTGCTATTATTGCTAATAATTGTTATCGCTTTTCTATAATTAATTGTTTATAATATACAAAATATATTATGTGTCTTATATGGCATACTGATATAGGAATTATATAAAGTATCAATTTTGCACTTAACCTAAGTGTATTAAATAAGGTAAGGTAAAACCTTAGTTGCATATCATGTATACTAACAATTTAATATTATTATTTATTATTATTAATTAATTATTTTACGGTGTTGAATAAATGATAACTATTGCAGTTTAATAGGACCGTATTATTTTTATGAGTGTGCAGGAACAAGATTGTGTGCAGTCACCTGTGTTGGACGAGAACACGGCATCTCCGGTGGTCGACGTAGGCGTTAAAGTTCCAAAGTCCGACGCGGAAGACACGCAAAATAAGGTCAAGGTTATTGCCGCGACCAATTCAGCGGTAATCTCGGTAAACGACGATGACCGGCCGAACAATCTGTTGATGCCGACCGAACACAACCGGCCGCTGAACTGTCGCGGGCCTTCGACGTCAGACCAGACTTTTTTGTCGCCCGCGTTCGCGTATCGCCGACATTCCGCGACCGTGGCCGATCAGCCCGTCAACGGCAGACGACCGATGACCACAAAACAATGTAAGACGTGCGACATATCGTTCAACTGTCTGTCTACGTTTATCGCACACAGGAAATATTATTGCAGATACAATGGCGAAAATTCCGTCAAAAATACGGTCGGCACGTCCGCGACTTATTATAACTGACACAATGATCTTGACTATAATATAATGCTATATATAATATTTAACTGTACCTACTATACTAGTATATTATAATATAATATTATTGTTATTCCATTTTTATTTGGAAAAATCGCGAATGAAAAGTATATTTTTTATTTCATTTTTTTATAGAACCATTGGCGCAACTAGTTGGTGCATTGGATCACCTCTAAATTAAAAAAAGCGCTCCTATAAAATAAAATTATATGATACTAAAAGGTAGTTTTAGTAATCTTTCAATATATTGCACGTTCAGAGAGATACTGTTAACAATTTTTGAATTTGATATTGATACCAAATACAGTAACTAACTAAATAGTCATTACGTTAATTATATGTTTCTAAAATCAATGGCGATTGTTTGATATACGATATACGTACATATTTGTTATGTCTAGTTGCGTCTATGTAATAAAACTGAAAACGTTATTTTATTTTAGTATATAATATTATATTGTGATACCAATAAGAACATTTAAAGGCTGAATAATGAATATTTACTATCATTATTATGTTTTTTAATCATTATGAATAATTTATTTAGTATTCTATATTTCTATATTCTAATATTGTATTATACCTTTAAACGAATAAATTAATATTTTAATCAATAATTAATAATGAATAATTAACATAACTCCTAAGTATAAGACTCCTAATATAAGTATATTCTTTTTTTATATTACACTCATTTTTTGGTAAATTTATATGATTTTCAATTTTTTTTTTTTTATAAAATATTTTTAACCCATTACTTTTCATTAATACATTAAATTTACGTTATTTACATTTTTTTTCATACTTAAAGTTTAGGTTTTATACATAGAAACATTATATACAAGAAATAATGGTCCCATTACCACAAAGAGGGTATAATTTCTGTAGCAAATTGAATCATCTTGGTGCTTCATTAAACTCATTTTTTTAATTTCCCAAAAGATTTACCTTAAGAGGCGGAAAATCGGGAAAATTACGATCCCCATAATTTTTCATTTTTTTATTTCATGACAACTAAATGAGTTTTGATCGTAAGGACTTGAAAAATTGTTTGAGTACTTATATGGATAATATTTACGTTTGGTAAAATTTTGGATTTAATAAAAACAGATGGTTGATTTTTTAGCTAAATATAAAGCTTTGAATTTTTTTTTAGATTCTCAATGGAGGGGTGAGGCTTGGTCATTGCACATCGATTAGGTTGATCCCTAATGCAATTGAGACTGCGTTCGCGTGGTCCCTTGATTTTGAAAAGCAAAAGTTCTCCTCGCGCCAAACCAAATTATTTGTACTATAAATTTATAACAAAATAACATAGGTATTAGGAATATTACAAATTATGATAAATTTTTCCTTTTTTAAATGA
Source organism: Eriosoma lanigerum (assembly GCA_013282895.1). Taxonomy (NCBI): domain Eukaryota; kingdom Metazoa; phylum Arthropoda; class Insecta; order Hemiptera; family Aphididae; genus Eriosoma; species Eriosoma lanigerum. Next base: position 1,234,806 of record CM023357.1, on the reverse strand, counting down.
TAAGTTATATTTATTTTTATTCTATTATATGGGCAATAATTTAAAAATTGTATGTGTTTAAAAAAATATATGTTTTATTTTTGTTCATTCGCTTTTATAATATTAGTATTTAAAAAGCGGGAAGGTCAATTTTGGACCTTCGTTTCTTCAGTTCTCAAACGAATTAGTGGTTTATTATAATTAAAATTTGAATGCAATGAATTGAATGCATTAGAAAATATGATTCTGAGAAAATTTCAATTTATTACAATGTATTATACTAATATTATTATAATAATAATCTATTCCAAAATTTTATCATGAGTGTAAATTACTTATGTAAATATTTAAAATAAATTTCAAGTCCCTACGATCAAAATTTAAGAAGTTATCATTTCCTGATATAAATTATCAGTCACGATTTTCAAAATATTTTGTGAATAAATTAAATAGTTTATGATTAGGTTTCTATAAAATTTTCATACCGTTAAACCAAAAATTTAAGGTAATTTTAAACATTTTTTGATAAAATTCCCTGGTAACATTTATTTTTTAATTACTAATAAAATCATAAATTAAATTGAAAAAATAATTGTAAGCAAACACGATAACTTCTTATACTTAAAAATGTATAATGTATTAAAATTAAAATGCGATATATTTGTGTCATACGGATTTGTAAACTTAATTTATCTAACTTACAAAAGGTTTTAAAAATATACTTTTTATGTCACCATAAAACTACCTATATTTATTAAAATTATAGAATGAAATCAATGTAGAATTCAAAATCTTGTAACATTGATACATTTTAGCAACATTTTATTTCAGTCTATGTCGTATTATTTAAAAATTAAATTAGGTATATCTTGTAGGTTTAACTATTATATTTTAATATTAATAAATTAATAATGACGTAACGTATTATACCAATAATGAATATGCAGATATAATTTTATTACTTAGTAATTAGTACTATTATATTGTAAAAAAATATTTCGTTTATTTAACTAAAAAAAAAAAAAAGAAAAAGAGATACGACTCAACAAATTCAAGATATTGTCGACAATTATGAAAATAGAAACAAATTAAATTGTTTGCGAGGAATTGCGTATAATTTATCATTAAACATTTAGAATATAGACAGGTATCTATGCCCTATGATATATATATATATATATATATATATATATTTTAAAAATGTATTAAACATTAATTATCATATAATTCGTTCAAATTGTTTTCACTACATTTATTATTCCCTGTTATGACCTTCGCGATTTTAACTGACACCCGAATTAACTTATGCTAAATGGATCTTCTAATACGTAGCTGCTTTCTGATTTTTTAATTTTAATAACATCTATTTTTATTTAATAAATTTAATTATTTTTGTATTAAATATAATATACGTATTCACTTAACGTTTACCATAATATAATTGATGTACTAATTCAATTAAGTTATCGTCTATGATGGTCTATAGAAAAATAAAGCGAATAAGATAAGGATTTATAACTAAAATATATAGGTATTATATTATAAAGGTACATTGATTGTTTGTTATGGATTCACAATATTGAAATAATAATAAATATTTGTAATAATCTATGTTGTATTAAATATTTTTATTAAAAATCTCTTTAAAATAATAAAAGAAGTAATTTTCATATCATAAAATGTATACTATTAAACCTAATTTAAATAATTTTTCGTTTTAAAGTAATAATTAATAAAATATATAAATAATTATAAAATAAAATAATATTGGTAATACATGTCATAAAACAACATAAAAATATCGCGTATTAAAAAATTATAACGATTATAAAATGTATAAAAATATATTATGTAGTTTTCTAAGTCATAATTTCTTAGTGTCTAGTGTTAATTTTTAAAAAGTATATATTAATTAAAAGTTATAAAAATTATATTATGTATTATATAAAAAAAAAAAATACATTTCATTGGTATATTTTAATGTTCTTTATCTCCAAGGAGGACGTTCATTAATATTTTGTCTGTTATTTCGACGTCCCGAATTGTACACCATTGGCTCCACGTAGTTTAAAATATTTACTGAAAAATTCAATAAATAATAAAATATAATCTATGTCTATATAATATTATGTACTAAAACTATCGACAGTCGACTATTACATACAAGTTAGGGTGTCCTTCCCTCTAAAATGTGATTGTATCATTTTTCACCATTACGTCCCGGTGTCCCAAAAAACTACCAACAGTTCGCTTTTTATCTCGTTTTCATAGCAAATCTTATTTAATTCCTTTTTTTACTCGAAAAAACAGAAAAAAACTCGATACTCAATTTTAATTTTAGTAATATTAAAATAGAAATATTAGTATTCATAAATTATAGTCGATATTTATTAAACAAGAAAAAACTATTTCACTGTAACCATTGACTAATAAAATATAACATCTATTGGTAATATTATCAAATAATTGCTTTAATTAGTTGATAATTGAGAGTAAAAAAAAAAAATCCTAATGGTTTGAAACGAAAATAAAAAATTTAAGTTTATATTTACGATATTGTTAAAAAAAAAATTGGTTAGGTTAGGTTTGTTTTATAATTTTGTATTGCTTATAAATTTATAAGTAATAAAGTAGGTACATTATCCTACAAATGTTTACATTTTTAAACTATTTAATAGGCTAGGTTTGAATTATAAGTGTATAGTATAAATAAATACCGTGTGTGTGCAAAATGGTGGGAGGAATTAAATTTTAATTGCCCTTTTTTTTAATTTCTAAATATAGTCATACCAATGTAAGTTGAGTCCCGATTAAGACGGAATTGTCCCGTTTTTTAACATTGTGTTCCTAACAAACTTTCAACGGGATGCAAATTATTCCATTTTTTAAATAAAATTTTAATTCATTTATTCTTATCATGTTATTAAAAAAAATCAACCTATTAACTTAAAAAACATTATTTAATTAAATTACTTCATCGAAAATTACGACACAAAATGTTATAGTAGGTACAGAAAATAATAAATATTTTAAATAAATCCAATAAATATCTTGACAGAAATTTTTTTTAATGATAAAAGGCCTAATATTATTAATTTAAATGTAAATAAATCGTTTGTACATAAATTATCCGAAGAAAAAGTGGATAGATGGAATAGATAATAATATTAGGATATCTCTGATGTGAATGGACGAGAAGTTCAATATCTATAGAGGTATAAGACTAAAGTAACTTCCAATCCTTTTGATAGTCAGGTGAGAAAGAAAAGGATGAAAATTTTTACAAATCTACCATTACAGTAGATAATATATATATATATATATATTATTCTTCAAACAATAATAGTATTTAAAATAAATTTAACTGAAATATACTTTATTTTAAAAAAATAATTATTTATATAATAACCTAACCTTTAAGTTATGTTAACGAGCATTTTATTATTATATTCTTATAATATTATTTCAATATGGTATTCTATTATAACCATTATATATCATTGTAAAAATCATACCCGTGTGACGTCGTTCAACATTAGGTGCCAACACCGATTTCATATCTGTAATAAGTTTTGCTAAAAATCCATACTTAGTAACTGACGTATAATAAGAAACTGAGGAACGGCACAAGGGACATGTTTGATGATCACGTAACCACAGAATTAGGCATTTGGAGCAATAAATATGACCACACTTCAATCCAGATGGCTTATAAAACAACGATAAAAAAAATATAAAATCAGTTACAAATTACAGTACAAATCTAATAGGTAATTACTTCAAAACAACTATAAATTTTGTCCATGAAGTTATTGCAACTCAATATTTAAACACATCATTTAGCCTGAGTGCATATGATATTCATTTTAAAAATTGTACATTAAGACAATATTATTAGGTGCTACAATGGAAATCAATAAATAATATAAATTTTTCTAATTTTTTTTCTAACAACACTCAATTTCTATTAACGTTATTATATAATTTACTGTTTGATTCTTAAAATGTAATATTTTTTTACCTACTACTACTAAATACCTACCTATAATACGATATAATATCTGAGTATACTAAACAATATATGATTAAAAAGTGGGAAAGTAAATTCCGAAAATTCCTTCTTCGTCCTTTTGATCCTCGGAGTAATTTATGGTTTATTATAATACAAATTTTAATACAATAATATTGTATTCGAAAATGAGCGAAACTCAATTAGTTACTTTCTACTCGAGAAAGTGTATGCAGTGTAGGCATAAAAAAAAAATAACAATAATGAATGCAAAAGTTCCAAAAACTTTTCTCATGTGTAGAATAAATATTTTAGTACTCTAAAAAATGTACATTCTCTATGTTCAAAACTGCATTAAGTTATCCCTAAATATTTAAAATCAAATTCACGAAAATCGTAATTTTGGTGATTTTTCATAATTTTTTGGTACTTTTCCATATCCCAAGAGAACACTTTTGAGAAATTAAAAGTACTATAATTATATGCAATTTTTGCTACCGAAAGCGTATTCTACTTGTTATAATCGGATTATTATTTTTTCTCGATAAAGTGTTTTCACACTTTTAAAATCACAAAAATCAAACATCAATTTAAAATATTTATTTTATAAATTTCAAAGGTTTATATTAAATCAGAAAGTAAACCAATCCATTCCAAAATTTTATCACGTATGTAGACTACTTAGAAGATTACTCAAACAAAATTTCAAGCTCCTAGATTTTAAATTGCATTAGTTGTAGTAAAATATTTAAAATCGAATTCGTCAAAATTAAAGTTTCCGTGAATTTCGAAATTTTCCAACCTTTTTTTTGTTAGTTTTTCTTATTCCAAGGAAAAACTTTTAAAAAATTTGAAAAATGAATTAAATAAAGTAATGAGTAGAATCAATTTTCAATTGAAGCACACCCTACTTCTACTTGAGATAATCGGACCATTATTTCTTACCAAAATAATGCTTTCATACATAAATAAAAATCTTTGTAATACCAATACATTATCGCTTCTCTTAGAATCTAAAATAGGCGCACACAATATTAGTTTTATAATTTTTTATTTGAAAATTATAATAATCAATAGGTTAGACAATTACAACGAATAGAAAAATTGGTCTTACGTAGTAATACATATATTATATAAATTATTGAATAAAGCGAAAATTTTGTTTTTAAATTTTGTTAATAATAAACATATAACATATAATTATATACTTAGTAATTTCAGATATAAAGATAAATGAATCTTAACGATTTTACGTGATTATTAAGGTACGGATTCTATAGGTAAACCTACTATTAAATATTGTTATTCATAATATATTAATTATTTAATATAAAACATAATTAGTTGATAGTTAGTCGGGGAAAATTGTTTATAAATAAATTGTATTTTAATCAACATTGAATTTAAAACTTTTATGCATATACTTGGAATTTTTTTGTTCGTTGTGATAAACAATTAAAAATTATAAGATATCCGGCTCATTATCATATTATTATGATACTATATTATTTCAATATTATTATTGCCCATGCCAATTAAATACGAATAAATAAATATATCAACTTAGTATCTACTATGACCAAAAGCTTGTGTGTATTGTTATGTAGGTACTTACGTCTTCGAAAATATCAAAACAAATTGAACAAGTGAATTTTTCGTTTAAAAGTTTTCCAATTTCTTGTTTTTCTCGTTCCGTTATTGTATTTTTTTTTGAATCTAAAAAAATAAGTAACTATTTAGTTATAAATAAGTCTTAATAATGACTTTGGGTCTCTACAACAACTTAACATAATCATTAATAAATAATAATAATATAATCATAATCATAATAATAAACATAATCATTAATCTATACATCTATAGCAACATATTTTATTCTACATAAATACATATTTTGACAAAATATAATAATAAATCTCATAATATTATACTTTCACATAATAAAAAAAATAATAATAATACAAATGAAACAAAATATTAATAGATGGCACTTTATTTTAATTAGATTTTTCGAAAATATTAAATGAACAAAAAAATACTATTTTACTTATAATTATTACAAACAAACTATATAAACAACTTAAGAACCTTTTTGTGCAAAACAATTGATAAAAATCGGTAATCATAAATATAATATAGTCTTAATGAATCTTTCAATTATTTTAGGAAATTAAACTTATACACTTGAATTTGAATTTTTATAAAATTCAAAACAAAATCTAAACTTTTTAATTTAATAACTAAAAATTGAAAAATTATTCATAACACCTAATAATATTATTGATAATTGATAACATTAGTGTTTTAAAAAAATATTTTCAATTCGAGTTTTTTTTTTGTGTGTAAATCATTTATAATAACAATTTCCGCTACATTTACTTACTCTTTGTGGTTAAATTATTACGGTTAGAATGAGAAGTAGACATAGTTATAATTAATAATATCTAATATAAATATATATGGTAAATAAATACACTCTTGTCTTGTGATTTTTTCTTGTTGACTGTGTTGATACGTATGGCTATGGTGGACGTTATAATATTTAAATTCGTACCTATTTGAATAGAATTCGATGCACTGAGCGCGATTATAATGATATACCTTTAGTGGACGATCGCAATCGTTACACAAAATTATTAATCACACTATCATAAATTTATCAATAATTATTATTAAGAAATGGATATTTTACAGTATATATTATCATATTATTGTGCATAAAATTATGGGATGAGTCATTTGCTAATTAATTAAACTGTGGAAAAGTGACAACTGGCTACATAGAGGCAGGTTAGATATTATAATATATCCGTAAATTGATATTTGTACTCAAGATAACATATTTTGTACAATATCTCCACAGAACATTTATTTTATTAAATTTAATTAACGAGGATATAAACGTTATCGTTTATAATTTTATAACACTGTACTCGCATTAGATATTAGAATATTATATAATTAACACGATTGACCGAAATATAATAATTTATAAATTATATATAGTTACAACTTATAACATACAACAGCCGTTCAAGTCTATAGCAATTTAAGTAGTTTTAAAGGGTCTGCCGACTCGGGAAGAACTCGTTCATTGTCCTTAACGAGTATTATTTCTTCATTAAAGTGCTTAAACCACTCAAAACACGTTGTTCGATATCAATAATTATTTTCAAAGGCTTTCTGTAAAAGTGCAAATGTTGTATTAGACATATTTCCTAGTTTAAAACAAAATTGTACGTTCTTCTTTTACGCTCATCAATTTCATCAAACGACTTTAACACGACTGCGTAAAAACGCCGAGAAATAAAAAAAAATCGTATCGATTTTTGTTTGAACTTGTTTCAACGTTTTAGTGCATTTACATATACCTATATTTAAAATGATTTTAATGCATAAAAACCATTCATATATATATATTAACGAGGAAAATTAATAAATGCACATAATAATATATGGATATTGTTGCATATTCTGTACTAACTAAAACCAAAAAAAAAAAAAAATTATTTGCCGAGAGAACGAGACAAGGCGCTAAAGAATTGACGATCGATCAAAATTAGTCCACTCTCGAGCATTCCCTCGCAAGTCCAGCCATAGATCTCTCATTTTTAAACGGACAATAATTATAATTTACAGGTAGTAATAAATCGACCGTTTTCGTCTTTTTGATTGGCTGTCGTCGAGAGACGGATATTAGATCTTGGTAGCCGCTTGATCGTCATTATACATGCGCAGATCTATATATATGCTATAAATATTGCGCGTTTTCTCAGCGAACAGAATATACGTATAGGTATGGAATAAATTATTTTGAGAGCCAAATTATAATTTTTTTCTACTCCCAGGTCCCAGGAGAGTCATTTCAATTTTTTTTAAACACGCGTATTTTTTATATAGGCCATAAAACATTTTAAATAATGTTTTTTTTTTTTTAATTACGAGTAATTAGGTACCTAAATGTATTTGAATCGTAATTAGTTAATTTTCAATGTACTCCAATTTATGTCTTGCGTGAATCAAATGAGGACTATGTCCCGTTCTCTTATTCAAAGCAAATATATTAATATAATTCGTTCAATTGTTCCCTAGAATTAAAACCATTAGTCAGGTGGTTCTGTGTTAATTGTTTTTATCTGTTATAAATTTTATGCTACAATAAATAATAATTAAAAATACAATTTTATAAAAACAGTCAAATTTTAATTTTTACTAAACCACTGAACAATTATTGATATCAATCATTGAGTATCATTTATTTTCAATTATCGAGTATCAACTAAAATTATACATAATAATACATATTTCTTTACGTAATTTAAATTGTTCTATAATTTAAAACTTTAAATTATTGACATAATGTGATAAAAATTCATAGTTTTACTATTAGCCTCTTGTTTTCAAATATTTTCAGCAATGCATTGTTAAAATTATCAAACTAACTAATTAACTTAAATTGAGTATATATAATAACTTAATAAAAATATATAGGTATATAAATGCAAATGAAAATGTGAGAGAAGATTATTTCAACTTTAAAAAAATATATAAATTAAAAAGATATATTTTAAGTATATTTAATTATACAGTAAACAAAAATATTTATAAAATAAAATAATAATATCTACATTATATACTATATTAAGTAAAAATACAATTAATATACAATTTTCACTGTTAATAATATATTATGATTTTAACTAAGTGTTATATTCTAAGGTCTAATAAATTCATTAACTGTTTATTAAATGTAATTACATTTTGACCTTTAAAGTTTAAATTTGAACAATGTATATCAAATTTACTTTGTCTGGGGTCAAATATTTCCGTGGTATCTACAGTATCCATGTCCGATGTACTTCCACCAAAAATATAAATTTGTTCATTAATTAATGCAATACCTGTATGTTAAACATAGAATAAAATTTTTCTCTTTTTTATAGGTAATACTATTTAATTAAAATTATTTACTAACTTGCATTCTGCCGTTTGTCTAATAATGATAAATATGACCATCCAGTGCCATTTTTCAAATTACATGTAAATACTGTATTTATAGCCCCTAATTCATTGTGATATTTTTTACCATTACCACCAAACAGATACAGTGTATCATTAAAAATTGCAACACTTGTGCTATGTATACACCACTCAGGTAATGAGGGCACAAAGTTTATCCAAGTTAATGATAATTCATTAAAACATTCAACTAATACTAAACGTTCAGAATTAACACTTTTTCCACCAATCTAGAATGTAAACACAATAAAAAATTAAAAAATAAATAATGTTACTAATAAATGTGAGTAGGTAGGTACTTTTGTGGACAGTAATTCTCAGTGTATCACTTAAATAATTATTACTTGTTATTTTATTAACAATTTAGTTGACTCGTATTCTTTATCACTAATTAATTAAATATAATTTGAATATATCCTAATGACTACTAAGGAAGATTTAGGCCGAACAGGTCAACCACAGACCAAATCTTAATTGAAAAACGGGAGTTCCAAAAAATGTGGGAGTACGATAAGGAAGTAAATACATATTTTGTTGACTTTAGGAAAGCATACGACTCGATACATAAGCCTAGCCTATTCAATATTTTAAAAGAGTTTAATTTTACAAAAAAACTAATCAGGTTCATTCTAGCCAGCATGTAAAATTCAGAGATAAAAATTAAAATTACAAATTCTACATCTTAATCGTTTAACGTAGCTACTGGTCTGAGACAAGGGAATGCACTTTCTCCGATCCTTTTTATCCTAATACTGGAAAAGTAGTTAGAGAGATGAACATATCAGAATGCATAACATTAGGTCATTGGAGGAATATTTGTTGTACAGGATGGTCTTAAAGGCCGGAAAAACCTAATAAAAAAAAAAGTCTATAATATAGTAGATATTGTGTAGAAATAGTTTTAGTATAAAAATTTGATATTAATTTTTGAAAATTGTATCGGAATTAATAATATTATATACAACTAATTAGTAAATTATGAATATTTGAGATATTGGAAATTTTTTTTAGAACTCGTACATCAATAATTGATGTATTATAGAAAAATATTATTTTTTAATGAATGAAAAGATAAATACCTAATTGTTGTTTTACATAGAATAATAATTGTTTCTTATAAGACTAATATATTTAATTTTGTTTTTTATTTTTATTAATATCAAGACCATAACTTCAGGATAGAATAATTAAGAATTTAAATCATGTTTATTTCCATACACCACTTGGCACTTACAATGTAAAGAATGTTGTTGTGGTAAATAGCACTACAATGGCTTCGAGGCTTCTTCATCAAACAAAGTAAAGACCACATATTTGTATTTATATCAAAAACTTCAATTGTGTTTAAAATCTGTCCATCTGCTCCAATACCACCAATCTAAGAAATAGTAATAAGTTAATGGATTATAAATCTAAGATTAATATAAAATGGTACCTAAATATAAATTTTGGTCCAAAATTTAAGTGAAAATCATACTCACTGCATATATACGTTTTTCATGTATACAAATGGCAAAATCTTTTCTAGCAAATATCATAGATGTTGTTTGTATCCATTTTTTACAAATATATGATAAATCAAGAATAAATACATCGTTTATAGAAACATTATTTATTGTTTGACCACCAATCGAAAATAAAATTCCATTTTCCAAAGCAACAATTTTCGAACATCTATTAGGTGGAATTAAAATTTTTGATCCAGGAACCCAATCTGAATAAGCACTTTTAATATCAATATAACTAACTTGCTTATCATTATAATCATTGTCTATGGCTAGAATCACCTATAAAATATTAAAATTATATTAATTATAAAAAGTTTTAAACAAAACATTGAGAAAATACCAACATCAGGTTTATTTAGATGCTTAGGAATTCTTTTTCTTTCCCTTGTGGATAATCCAATTTCATCAAAATCAGTAGAATGTTTTGGATTCATATTCATTAAATGATCCATCATAGCTTCTATTGTTAATATCATACCTAAACATTTTTTTAGATTATAAATATTGTTTAATTATATATTTTTATAATATATAAATTGTGCTAACAACTATATATTTATAACATATAGTTGTGTTTAAATCTTTATATTAAATAATAACTATTGGTAAATTATTAAACACATTAATATAGATAGATATTAAATTTAAATATTGTATTTGTCAATTGAGTATACCAATCATTTAAAATTTAACAAATAAATTATGATTATATTTGAAATTTAAAATTAAAATTAAAATTTTTATATTTAATAATATAAAAACTATTTCAATATTCACATTCAGGAAATTATAGATTATACATAACAACAACTTTAATAATTCCTGTTGTAAAATACTACTTAGTATTTATGTAATAAACTAAGAAATAAAAGTATAATTTACTAAAAAAAAGTTAGCTCTTTATTGCAATACTTCTTACTAAATTTTCATTAATTAATTATTATGTTATTTTATAACAGTTTTTAAGTTCTTCAAAAAAATATAATAATTAATTAGATACCTACCTACTTACATTCATTATGTAACCTAAGTAATGGTTCATTGAAAATATCTAAAAAAAACTTTCTTGAAATAAGTGGAAGTCTGATATGTTTCATTAATTTGGGTAAACATATTTTTCTACTTTCTTCATCATATTTTATCCAATTAAGAACAAATTTGAAAACCTAAAAATTAGTTAACTTTTTTAATTGTCCTCATAAATAGCCAATAATACCAATTATATTGGTCAATAAAATGGGTAAAAAAAAACATGCTACAAAAATGGTTAATATTGCATAAAAATCATAGGTAGCTCCAAACGTTTTTGAAACACAATTTTCTTTGTCCTGTATCCTTGTACCTATATTAAAAACTACCTATAAACTATAAACTAGGTACCTATAGGTAGTGTTAAAAATAAAAGTTACAAAATTGATTAATTATTGAAAATTTTTATGTACTAATAACTACCGAAATACATCAATATTTGCTCACATAATAACATAAACAACTGTAAAACAAACACATATAATTTAAAGGACATGATATCGAACGATTTAAGGCATTAAATTAACTTATTAACCTATGCATGTAATATGCACATAATTATTTTCTTCGATAATTAGGTACTTGATAGTTGATTTCATTACTTCATACAGTTGTAAGCTATAGGTAGGTACTCGGTGTACTTCATATAGTCCGTACAGCTCATATATATGTATATAATATAGATTTGTACGACAAGATATTGAGATATAGCACAAAATATCTTAAATTTGTATTTCAACTATTTCTGTCCAGCGGTATTATTTCGAACTATAACTATTACTCTCATAATTTAACCTAATATCTACTAAGTTACCGCATCATTCATTGGCAGTTTGGCGCTAAACTGTTTAGTGTTCATTGGTCTTTGTTCTTATTTAAAAGTTTGATAAAATTACATAACAATGTTATACCTTCATGTTTTACAATACAATATTAACTCTGTCTATTGAACGAGAAATATAGCGATTCTACAGCAACGCAGAACATTAGTTGTGAAACTTTAAAATATCTCTCTCATTAAATTTTCTAATGTTTCTGATGTTTATATTCTAAGTTCAACCTAAACGACACAATTAATGTTGTGTGTTCCTATGATTTTGCTATATTTCCTGTTAGATAAATGAAAACAGAACATGTGACTATAACTTCCTCTTAAGAATAAAATACTGTTTTTTTTATTTTTTGTAGAATTTAAAAAACTTAACTCATAAAAGTATACATTTATAATATTAATATTTTGTATGTTAGAATAAAAAACTAATTGTCATATATTGCATGACATGCACATATTTTGTTATATATTTATTTTCTTATCACAAATTAATGATACACTTGTAAATATGAAAAATCATATTAATAATAATCTAAAATTAATTCTAATCCCAAGTGAAAAAGATTGCACTTCTGTATTTAGGAAGATTTTTATGATTTTTATTCACCATTGAAGAATAATAATTATAAAACAATATACCTATGTATACAGTGATTCTACTTTTAGAGCGAATTGTGCCATATCTGTCACATGCTAAATTGTGGACCTTTTGTAAGGTAATAAATATATTAAATTTTAAAATATTTTTCCCATATTTAAATCCAAAAATTAAAATTATATTTTTTTTTAAAAAAAAAATTTTTTTAATTAATGCAGAAAGGGGCTAAGGACGACAACTGACATTTGTATTTGTACGTGCAAAACTGCAGACTATACAGAGCAATATAGCATATAGACAATTGGATAAGGATATTATGATGCAAAGTAAGAAAGTGGTTATATGTTACAGTCCCTAGCAATGCATTTCATACTAGGTACACATTTTGGTAATAATGGTAACCAATAAAAAATTTTATTTTAACATTTCATAATTTTTAATTATTATTTATTGTTTTCATATTTTACTAACGCCTTAGGAATATATAGATAGACCTAAATGAGCTTTAAAGTAATTCAAATGTTTTTGCAATTTTTAGAATTGTATTCTTAAATGGTATAAAATTTATGGTTACTTTCTCAATTGAAACTTTTTTTACAACAATTGTCCCATTAATCATAATGAATAATAATATTATAATCAAATTCTAAAATATTCTAATCTGAAGATAATACCTAGCTAACATCTACTTATTTATATAAGATATTTAAGTTTTCTAGGATGTAAATGTTTAATAAACTTATGTATTACATTATTATTTTTTACTCTAATGCTCATTAGTCATTAATAACGAAAAATTCTATGGTTACCTGGGATTTAAAATGCAATCTCATATACTTGAAAATTGTATTTTCGGCTGTGTGTTATAATACAATTAATATTAATACAAATCCTTTTAAAAAATTTTAATATATTTTAATAAAATAAAAATATTAAATAAAAACAGATATAATCAAGATTAAAATAAAAAATAAATATATAATATAATTTAATAATAATAATAATAAAAAAATATTGTATTTACCTGTTCTTCAGATTCAGCGACTAAATAATTATTGGAAATAAATGTTATAATTTCTTCATAGGATAATTCAAATAATGTAAAAGCTTCTATTTTACTAAAATAAATCCATATACAAATTAACAAACAAAATAATTTATATTTAATTAAGTACCTATACATATTATTAATAATGCTTACAAAAAATGTTCTAGAATATATGAAAAGCTCAAGTTATAAAGTTTCTCATTGGAAAAAAGTTCAGCAAATCTCATAAATCGTAAACAATTTTCCAAATTTATGATATTTTCAATAAATTCACAACATTTGTCCATAACTCTTTCCAAGTCAAAGAAATGAATTGCTTTCAAAAGTTTCTATGATAATTTAAATAAAAATATTAATTTCTACACTATGCCTACCTAATATGGAAAAGTTTTACTTCAAAATGATTAAATACCTACCTCAATGTTTGTCTCTGTTATATCCAATTTAAATGTATATACATATTTAATTATAGTTTCCAAAATATCAGAATCAATTTCTTTTATTGAAATCATTTTTTCTTTTTTTTCTTTAAAGTCAGACGTAAACAAAGAGTAAAAAAATGAACTAGATGATGATAAAATCACTTTATGAGCTGGAATTTGTACACCATCATCAGTTATTAATATAACATCACACATTAAATTCGATCTGGAAAAAATTATACGTGTATAAATTATAAATTAATTCTACGTGTACCAATTATACAAACAAATTAACCAATATAAATACAATCATATAAATATAAATGTCTTTACAATTTGTGAGACTTTTGCATTAAAAAATTGTTATAATATTCTGTGTAAAACCATTGATATATGCATACAAAATTACAAAAAATTTTATTCAGGTACCTAACTAGAAAATCCAGAAAATACACTTCATATTTATTATTATATTTATATATTTATTATTATTTTAAGGTCCATTGTTTGATAACAATTTTATTGTAAATCAGTGGCGGTTTTAGCGGTGCCTCACTTAAAATTTAGACGACAAATATAATGTTTTATATAAATAATAATATATTTATATTGTACATATTATCATTTGACATTTATTGAAAGATCTATACTCTATAATTTTCAATAAAAAAATTTAATTTATGGTAAATGAAAATACACGGACAGTATAAACGTCACGGCGTCATAGAATACAATATCTATGCAGCTATGTTTTGTTGTAGTATGAATTATGTACCCGTGCACGTCGAAAGATTAATTCGAGACGGTGGCCGCTGTCGCCTCACTATATGTGCATGTGTACACAAAATACAATAAAATTTAATAATTTATTAATATTATCATTGGATTATATTATATTGTATCATTGAATATTGATTAAATATAGTATGTATTATATTATAGCTATTATAGCCTATTAAATACATCCGCTATAAATATAATAGTTTTTTTTATAATTTATTGCTTGAGTTTTTGTTTCAGCGTGGCGTCCATACAAAAAAAAAAATCACATGAATATGACCCAAATTATACTAAGTAAATCATTATTTATAAGCATACTTTAATAATTTATTCTTAAATATCAGATTATTTAATTAGATAATAATATTTACCGTCTAAACGAATTTTGTATGTCTAAAACATCTGTTATTATTTTTAATTCATTATTAGGAATCAAATGTTTTCTTTTTTCAAATCCAATATTTCTTGTATTGCTAGAGGAACAAATTATTAAAATTATAATACTATATAGCAATTGTATAAGTAAAGTATTTTTTATTAAACTACCAACTGATTAATATTTACTAAGGATTATATAATTTGTATATTGTACAATGTACATTTTAAAACATATTATGACTGTTGGACGGACTGATATTTTGATTTCTTAATATAAATATACAATCAACTATCAATATTATATATATACCTATATTAAAAGTTATTTCTATAATTTTGTTGAAAAATTAAATACATCAGAAATTGTTCAACTAAAATTATACAATATATAAAACAATACGATTTTTAAATTTTTGATCGTATTATATATACTTTAAATTTAGTAGACAGTATTTAGCAATACATTTAATACAATTATATCTTATATAATATACTTATTACTATTTATACATAACTGAAATAATAATTTATGTGAATTTAAAACATTTAATTGTGAAAAATAATTAAAAATTATGTTTAAATTAAAAAAATACCTTTTTTCATATGATATCTGTACACAAGACATATTTATTATTTGTTTATGGACCAATTATATTCAGTGAAACAAAATTAAGATGATAACTCTTAAAAATAATAAAATATTTATTATATAAATATAATATTATTATTTGTTTTATCACAAATATTGTTTTTGTTATAGCGATTGAATATAAAAATTACAACAGACGATTCACAAATAATATAATTTTATTATGTTACACTGTTACAGTTATGAACTAATCGCGATGACACTCTGACTAAATATAGAGAATATTAACACAAACACACGTTGCTAGACGTACAATTAAATACCTACTAACTATTTTAATTATACTACATTAATGTTTTACAATTTAACCGTTATAGTAATCGTGAAAGTTACTTTCTTCGACCCCACCACATGAACTGTAAACCTCGACAAGTACTTACGTTAATAGGACATCATACCCACTGTTTTATCTTCGTTTATCTAACGGAGAATATAAAAAAAATCACAGAAACGCAGAACTATACAAGATACAACAACAAAACAAATACCTCGTGGCTAGTAAATACTATATAGTTTAAAGTTTCATTATTTGAAAATAATCAAAAATCAACACAAAGTGACGAATTATAAAATACAAATAAATAATATTGTACTTAATATTACCACAAAATATAAATCGTGTTTATCTTCCAAAATATTGTTATCATCACTGAGAGTTGAGATAAATAATTATTATTATTATAATATTATAAATATTTCAATAATATATACTGTTCTGACTCTAAGTAATATTATGTAAAAGTAGACACTTTTATAAGGACAAGCCGAACATTTTCAAACTTATTGGCATAAAAAAAAAAAATTATTAAGTACCTAATAAATATTTGTGATATTAACTACTGAATCATAATTATTAGTATAATTATTTATTTATTATTATTTAACATAATAATTACATTAATAAAGTTTGTAGGTACAACAAACGAAATAATTTGCCTTCAAAAGTACCTAAACTTAAGTTAGAGGCAAGAGTTCTTAAACAAAAAAGAAAATTAAGATTGGTTGAAATGAATTAACATAAAAAGTATTTAATTTATAAATAGATAATAAATTACAATTTATATTTGGGGTGAACATACAAAACATATAGATAAGTAGATAAGTACATAAATGAAATATAAAATGTATATTATAATAGTTTAAAAATTACATAATTTAATAAAGTATATGTAACTATATAGGACAGATTTTATGCTTAATATATTTTTTAAACAAAATAAAATTCGGAAAAATGTTTATATAAATATTAAATTTAATACGTATACATTAACTTGTACTGATATTAAATGGGTTTCTTTTACAAATGGGTATTATACTTAATAATAATATATTTTTATTAGTTTTATATGTACCTATTGTGTTCATGAAATTAACTTTAGTTCATTCAAATTAGTATTATATAAATTTATCAAGATCTCTTTGGAATATAATTGTTTTATATTTAAAAAAATGTATTCATTATAAAGAATATTAGCATATGTTCGAAGAGATTTTTTTCTGGGTTATCCTTAAAAGAGTATTTATTTAATAATTTTAATACAGAACATTGTACCTTTATATTTTCTGAGCAGAAATTAGAGTTTATACTTTCAATATCTAATAATTATATTAAAAATAAATTATTTTAAATTATTAAAAAATTATTATCCTCTCTCTGGCATTGACCTGACTGGCCTGATCCGTATAGTGTACAAGATAAGTGTTTCTATTTAGTTTAGTTTATTATTTAGTTTCTAGTTGGTTTTTAACTTTTAAGTACCTAGTTGTAAATTTTAATCCATATTATATAGGTATTTACTATTTACTGATTTACATAACATTTTAATTATTAATAGATTATTATGTTCCTATGTTAGATAATATAATTTTAAAAATTGAAATATATTATGTCATTGATTATTGTGATGAATATTAATTAAGTATATAAACATAACTAAAAATATAATATATTATTGACAACGTATATTGTTAACTTTAATTTCTTATCTGTGCGGAAGCAAAAGATAAACTGTTTAATAATGTGCTGCCGTGCTGGTAATACGACATATTTGAAAATGGAAAAACGATGATGACGACGACGCGTCGTCATCTGAACTCAACGTGTTAACACTATAAAAACAAAATGTATTAATATTATAATACATGTCTACATCAAGTTGTAGCTGACAATTGCTTAGTCTAAAATTTATTATTTTATAATAAAACTCCCCCTCCCCCCTTAAAAAATACAAGGTAAAGAATAAAACTATTAATTACTACAATTTTTTTTATTATTAATAATAATTAAGAAATAATATTATCTAGTTATTATAAAATAAAATTACATATTACAAAATAGGTATTACATTTTTTTATAATGCATATTTTAATAGCATATTTAGTGATTTCTTAAGGCATAAATACATGCATACTTTAAGGTTTTTTATGGCATAAAGTCTCTAGCTCTAGTCATTATTGATACACGAAAATAAATTTCAACAAGCAGTTATTCGTACGAAGTTGAAAACTTTTTAAATTTTTTAATAGTTTTTTAAACGCTATGAAATATTACTCAAAAATGAAAGAAAAGCAGCAAATATTTTGGAAATGAAATATTTAACAAAAATCAACAATTCCTTATTACATACCTAGTATTAAGTAGTAATAATTATTGAATATTGCCAATTTTCTAATTAGCAATTCATTATAGATCAGAAAAAGAATGCATATAATTAGGTAAATCCATTCAGTGGCCTAACTGGGTAAAAAAATAGGGGGACAAGCATCCTCCTCTTTATGTGCGCCTACGGTGGTGATACTTTTCTGGTCGCTTCACTATGGTTAGAAGCACGACTTCGACTGTAGATATATGAAAGATGCCTTATTATGGCCAATTTCACTAATTATGTTAATCACGGTTAGCTTATCTTATGTATATAAAATTTAATCAATGATTACTGGAAAAACAATAAGAAATGTACAGATTTCAATTATAGGCACTAATACCTACTTATTAATACAAGGTGGATTTATAAGGTGAACCAACTAACATCCTCCTTCAAGTTAGAGTGGTACGTTTTATTTACTACATTTATTATATCTGGTAGGCGCTCTACCACAATTACACAATTTATTGGAGTCCTGTTTTTATCAGTATCGCACTATCACCATTCATCAGCACGCATGTATTGGAAAAATATACAAATACTGAAATACATTGTATTTGAATATACCTAAGTTTTGGAAATCTTTGTTCTTATTTTGTTCGTAATGACGAATGGCCAATATGTAAGTAATCGAAATAATCGAAATCTATATAGGTTTAGTACTATGGTGTCTGATCCCTTACAATTGCGGGAGAACTAGAAGAATTTATTCGTTACTCGTATTTTATTTTTGAATTAAATTAATTCTTTGTACCTGACTATGACGTGGGTAATAGTAAATCATTTTTGACTAGGTATTTACTATTTACCTACAATCTACTATCTTTACTACCTTAAAGCACAGATTATATGACATATTCCATATAATTTATGCTTTAGATACTATAGAGAATATAAGTAAATTATAAGATATCTTCTAGACCATGACGTATAAAAATTATAAAGAAGAAATCATGAAAGTCCGTGCTTCGTGGTGCACTGAGATAGATAACATAATATATACGGTATATCTTATCTATATCTCAGTGCCGCGGTGTTATAATAATTATTATTATCATAAAGCGTGTTTTCGTGAGAGATACAGAAAGCAAAATGTTTACAGACTGTTTACTGATACGCATTAGTTTAGATAACAAGTTTATGCATCGCCAAAACGATTGAAAACTGTTAATACAAATTTAAATTCTAAACACTTATTAAAATATCTATTTTATTTCAAGATACTTCGATTACAGATTACATGAAATCTGCAAAGACAGTACGGTATTTTGTATTATCATTTTTATAATAAGAGGTAACAGAAATAAAAAACAGTTGGTTAAGGTGTTTAGTGATAAAAGCAAACATTTTAGTAAACAGTTTCCTTTCGGCACCTTCGCGAAAACAAACTTATTGTAGTGTTATCTATATATTTTTTTTCTAGATAATAAATTCATTTATTATCAATGAATTTACTGAGGTTAGTGCCTTAGCGCATGTTACGTTATATTTTCAATATTTTTTATTTTAAAAGTTCGAAAAAATTATTCCGGTGTTTTAAACTAATTTTTCATCCAACATCATTAATTTTGTTTTAGTTATAAAAAAAAAACACAGTAAAACAAAATACAAATCGATTATAATAGTTAAATATTATATTTTTGAACGGTATGTCTGCATTTGAATATTACTCAAAGACGGGTTTACTGATGGACCGTAATCGTAAAAACAAAAAGAAAATTAATAAAACGAAGATTAAAAGAACTAAAATAGAAGACAACAGTACATACGATAAAAAAACAAACTGTATAAAGAAATGTCATACTGATGTTTTGAACAATATCTACAAAATAAATTTAAAAAATTCTACTAAAACTGGACAAAAATTATTTGAATGGTTGATATATCCGATCAAAATTGATGATTTTATGAAGTAAGTAAAAAGATACTATTGATAACCTAATATACAATTTTTAATCTCATAAACATAACATTCTACTTATCTGCATGTAAAATTTAATGTTAAACTCAATTATTACCGTTTAATTTTTCTAGAAATTAAGTATTGCTTACTTAGTAAAAATATAAAGTATTGCTTAAACAACATACTAATGTTAATTGGTTTTTCAGAAATCACTGGGAAAAAGAGATTCTTCATGTGCCTAGAAGTAGTCAAAAGTATTTTTCTCAACTATTTTCCCTTACTGAACTTGATACTATTCTCCGTGAAAATAATCTACAGTATGGTATAAACGTAGATATTACTTCCTATACAGATAATGTCCGTGAAACACATAATCCAGTTGGCAGAGCTCATCCGCATGTTGTCTGGGATTATTTTAATAATAAATGTAGTGTCCGACTATTGAACCCTCAACTATTTGCTCCAGAAATTTATAAACTGATGACTAATCTACAAGAATACTTTGGTTCATTAGTTGGTTGTAATGTTTATCTTACACCTCCATTTTCTCAAGGTTTTGCTCCTCACTACGATGACATTGAAGCATTTGTAGTTCAAGTAGATGGAGAAAAACATTGGAGAGTTTACAAGCCACGGTAAATTTGTTCTTAATTTAATAGTTAAAATAATTTATTCTGTTTACCTTATGATTATTATTTTAGGAATGAATTTGAAACTCTGCCAAGAACTTCCAGTCGTAATTTTCATCAAGATGAAATAGATGTACCAATTCTTGATGTAGTATTACGACCTGGCGATTTTTTGTACATGCCCAGAGGTTACATTCATCAAGCTGATACTTTATTTACTGAAACTCATTCTTTACATTTGACATTTTCAACATATCAACAAAACTCTATGTATGATTTTCTGAAAGTGGTAAGGAGAAAGTTAAAATAATTTATTTTATGGATTAAACTAAAATTCAATTATTTTAACTTATGAGTACTTATTAATAAAAATATTAATTAAGTTAATTTCTTTACATTTTATATTTTTTTGATTTTTTTAATTTGTATATTAACTTTTATTTTATTTAGATTGGGAGTTTCAAATAACACTTTAATTAATATTTAATAATAATTTAACACATTGTATCTTTGTACTGTAATGATATGTACATCCAAACAGTGGAGTATCTAGGAATTTTTAAAGAGTGTTAAAAAGGGGAAATTAATGTGTATTCTTAAGAAAAATTATTATTTTAAAAAATTTTTAATGAATAGTAATAAAATAATTGTTATTGTTTCATCATTATATCTTACTAAATTTGAAACATTTTTGGGAATATAATTAAGTATGTATGTTCAAATTAAATTATACTATTTATGATAAAAACATATATTATATACTTAGTTTATGTAAAAAGTACATATTATATTGATACTGATGATAAGAAATATTTACTTTTTAAAATAGTTAAAATTTTAAATTATCATTTTTAGGCAGTTAATAATGCTTTAAATAATGCTGCTAAGAACGATAAATCCTATAGATGTGGACTACCTATTGGATATCAACATTTTGGAGGTTTATGTGAATTAGAAAAACCACTTCCTCATTCAATTCAAAGACAAAAATTTGAAAATCAAGTCAATCAACTTATAAAAAATTTAAAAAATCACATGGATCTGGATCATGCTATTGATATGTTTTCACTAAAAAATTTTTATACCAACTCATTACCACCATCGTATAGTAATAGTAGGTTAATATAGCATATCTTTATTTATAATTTGTATTTCAGAATACTAAAATATTATATTATATTTATAGTTGAATTGCTCCGAACAGTTGCTAATGGTATAAAGATGCAACCAAATGGTAAAACAACAGAAGGTGTAGAACTTGAAAATGCAGAAGTTAAATTTATTAGAAAAAATTGCTTTAGGTAAGACATACATTAAAAAAATTATTATTATATCAATTTATTGATTATATTTTTTATAATATTTTCAAATTGTGTTAATCAATAAAAAATATTAAAAATTAGTTATTTTTAAATGTTTAGTCAATTTAAATTTTAGCTTTATTTAAATAATAAATTGTATAAACATATAAATATATAATATATGAGTATATTCTTAGACCTTAAAATGTACCTTTATATGTGTAATAGTTTGAAAATAATTAAAATCTGATAGTAAAATTAAAACAATTGCATCTTTCATGTGTTCCTGAAACATTCCCAACAATACCCATGTGCAAGCCTATGAATCTTATATATTTCCTTACTCATGTTTTTTATTATTTTTTAATACATTTTAATGTCATAATCATCATAAATTATACAATAGAATTTATTAGTTTTAATTTGCATTTCTAGTTAATTATCATAATTACCTACCACAATAGGTACCAACATCTCTCAATTTATTACAAATATTATTTATACTTCATAATATTAAGGTTATTGTATGGTAAAAATAACTATTATTTTAAGTACTCATACCTTTTACGATAAGGATTCAATATAAATATCCCATTGTAATAGTGGAATAAAAAAATCAAACTGTTATTATTTATTGTATATTTAAAATTACTTTTAAAATAGTTTATATAAATTGTATATTGTTCCTCTTCAGTGGATAATCCTAAATACATATTATTTCATAAATTGAAATATACAAATGTTGAATATTAATATTGATTATAAAAATCTAATACTTTATTATAATAAAATTAATATTTAATTAAAATAAGGATAATGTTATTTGTATTCTGTGTAAAATTAATATATGCCTTAACTTTTGTCATATTTATTTTAATTAAATATATTACTTTAAATAGTATTATTTTCAATTTTTCGTTGTAGGCTTGTTGAAGAAAGTATGTTGGATGAAGAAACAGATCGAATGGTCAACGAGTTTAGATTGTATTATAATTTAGATAATTCTAAACAATTACACAGTAACGAATGTCAATTTGTTGTCATACCAGATGAAATGGGATTATTTGTAAAAAAACTATTTAATATTTATCCATCATTTATAAAAGTTTCTGATTTTTGTGATGACAATGAACAGGTTAGTAATTAGTATTTAATTTATTAAATAATAAAATGTATTGTAAGTACAGCTTGATGTAATAATTAGTTCATATAGTTATTACTTTATTAGAATAAACATTTTTTAGAAAAAATCTTAATTATAATAACCAGAATTTATCATGTAAGAATTATCTAGGTAAGGAAGTATAGTTAGTGTAATAATATTATGTTCTATCTAAAAAAAATATATGTTTTAGGTAAATACTATGATTTATTTATTTAGAAAAAAATTTAATTTAAAATTTAAAATTTTGTAATTCAAATATAAGAAAAACAAATTTGCCACATTAGATATTTATTTAAATGTATTATATCAAATATTTTTAAATTTTGTTAATACAAATGTTTTTCAGGTCATGCAACTCGTATATGATTTGTGGGACCGAGGATTATTAATAACATCTAAAGATATTACATCAATTTAATTAGCCATTAAAAAAAACTCAATACTACAATTTAAAATCACATTTTAAGTATTAAAAAATAGCATGATATTTTAAATGTCTGGCAAATGCTTGTTCTTGGCAATTACATATTCAGTGTAACTGAGGAAACCATCATAATTTGTATCATCATCATGTAGTATTTGATCGACAAGATCTAAAAATACATAGGTTAGTATGTTTTTTTTTGTTTTTTAATAAAGTGTTTACCTGTATAATTTTCTAAATTTGGTATTTTAATATCTTTATCAACATAATTTTCTATATTGTGAGCAAATGCAGACATAAGTTCTAATCCATCGAGCATAGCATTTTTGTCATAATCATGTGCACTAATTAAATTGTATTTATAATTAATAAAGGAATGTAATATATGAGTTGTTAAAATAAATTTATATAACTATGTATATGTTTACTTACATAAAGTATCTAAATTCTAATTCTTCATCTGTTAAATTACTATCATCTATGCTTGTAAGTCCAAGATCCTCTTCAATGTGTCTGTTTTATTTTAAAAATTATACATTTAACATTAAAATAAAAACATATTTATAGTTAAATTAATACACTAAATATTATTATGTTTTATATTATTTTTCTGATCACAAGGATATTTTATCAATAGATTTTTAAAGTACTTATATAATAATATAAAAATAAACTATTGTTTTTTTTTTAAAAATAATTAATATCAAAATTAATTTTATAGTTTGAAGTCCATATTATAATTGGTATTCTTGTAGAAAAAATCAATTACAATAATCTATAATCATAGTATAAATATATAAGATATAGAAATATATGTCTTATATAGAAATAATAAAATAATTTTGATTTTATTTAACTTATCATCGCCAAATGTTTAATACTATAAAATAGAATAGGTAATTCTATTATAATTTTTATAATTTATAATTTATAATTTATTTGTAATTATAAATGAGTTTTTATATTAAGTTTAATTACTATCCCAAAAAATATCATAAAATTATAGTATAAACTTCATAATTTACTTATTGATACTGAAAATGTTAAATTATTAACTATGTATATGAATCATATTGATTTAATTGTGGTTATGTGAAACTCAACAATTATATATTGTTACTTTTGTAAATGTCGTCAAAAATTTAATGACGTTTAAAAAAAAAAATTTAAATAAAGCATAGTTACACACCAGTATGTCAATATACAATGTGTTATGAAACCAGTTGGAAACTAAAATGATAAGTTATATTTTCATGAATCAATACTATATACATATATAGTCTGTACTACAAGAAAGATATTATTTCGCGCATGTAGTCTGACAGAAAACTGACTACGACCTTCTGCGTAATTACATCTTTATGGGATATGAAAGGGGACTAGATAAGGTACGATGTGGATATGTGCTAAACCAACCAATTTTTGTCTGACAGCGGACCTTTCTTAAATGGAATAGAGTATATAAGTATGTTTTTATTTTACAAAGAATTATTGAAATATAATGTTTTGTATATTTTGAATTTTTAAATATTATTTAATTATTAATATTTCATTAATCAAATAACATATTTAAATAATAATCAAATTTAAAAAGGAAATCTATAGGGTGGTTAGTAGCTTGATTTTTATATCTTTTTATAATATAATGTATATGTGTATAAAAAAACCAAGTTTAAATTTAAATGTTGTAAATTTTGACTTTTAACTTGTGGGTATAATATTTAAAAGTTTACCAATAGCTGCCCTAAAAATGTATTCTTCTCTACAAGAAAAATAATTTCAAAATCTGGGTTATGAAAACTTGGTATGTATAATATTATAATGTTTATTCAATGGAAAAATTAATCATTTTGCATACCTTAAAAAGATGTTAACCTGCATCATTTAATTTTTAATTTCCTTAACCTAACCTAGGTTTTTAATAACTATGTAGAAACTTTTTTCAGATGCTATATTTATATATAAAAAAGATTAAATATAATATGATATATTATCATAGGCGTATCTTGGGGGGGACAGGGTAGGTATTTGCCCCTCTGGTAAAATTTTTCTTCATGATAAATAATAACAATAAGTAATTACTTGATGAACATAGTCCTTTTTTTATTAAACTTAAAGATAAATTTTGATGTCTACCCCAACCACTAAAATCTAAATATATTTATGTATATTACAAAATATTTTTATACTATTTATGTTTATTTATTATTTAAAAATATTTTATTAGATGACTAAACTAAGTATAAATGTTAAATTATATTATATTTCTCGAAAATAATTGCAAGTTTTATGTTTGTTATTATGTAATTTTATATAAAATATTTTATGAAAAACAGGCCAGGTAAATTTTCCCTCCTGAAGATGATTTTTGATTAACTGGTCCCAAAGATTTCTATCTAGTGCCTATTTAGTTATCTCTTATAACTACCATTTATAATTGATTGACTATAGTAATATATTTGCCAGTGGCGTAACTACAATTTAGGCTCAATTGCATATATTTCCTAGGTCCTTAAGAATTAAGAATGGAATAAATTATAAAAGATCATATAAATAATATTTTAATATCACATTTATACTGCATAACTCGTATAATGTTTATAGATAATCATTAATGTTTTGTATAAACAAATTTAAATAAAATAAATTCATTAACATATCTTAAAATTATAATTTAAATGATGTAGGTACTGGTTTTTGCCAATACTTGTCAGTTGTTTTTGCTGAAGCAAAATTTTTAATTGTCTTTTAAACGTTTTTTCAAGATATTAGCTAATAAGAGCTTTTAAATTTGTGGATAAATATTCCATCTTTCAATGAAATAAAAGATAAAGACTCATAATTATATAAAAATTATAAACATTAGGTATGCTACAAAATTAGTATGGCCCCTATCCTGCACTACTAATTTTGATCTCCACCATTCATTATGCCACTGTACATGGACATAATTAAGGAGCCCTCCCTAAAAAATATTTTTCTATTTTTAGTTTTTACATGTGTAATTATTAAAAATGCTATACATATTAGGTTACAGCCCTTCTTACTAAAAAACCTTAGTTTTGTCTATGCCATTAAATAAAATATTACTATCAATAATGTATTTAGGAATTCATTTCGGTGATGTCCTGAAAATATTTTCCATGGATTACAGTTTCAGCTCTCTCATTAATCAGATAAATATTTTCTGAAGTACTTAGTGAAATTATTAATTTTTCAAAAATGTTATTACGTATTATCATTATATTTGAGCAGGAAAAAAATGTAAATAACGATCCAATATTCCAATCTGTTAGTATTTTAGTACCCAATTAATAAAAACATATAAATAAATATTTATATAACAGATAATGGAATCTGACTTTATACCGTTTGTAAGGGCAATAAACGATAAAACAATTTTTAAGAATCACGTGGTTAGCTATTTACTGGAACTTAAATTCAAAATAAAAATATTTTATTCAATTTTCAAAATAATAATAAAATATTTTTTTATTCCTATTTGTAGATAATAAATCGTGTTTTATGACCAGATGAACAAAATCGTATAGCAAAAAAATAATTAACATGGTGGTTTTAACCCCAAGAACACCCTACCCCACCACCAAAAATACGCCACTGATAACCACAGATTACCCACAGCTAATTGAATAATAACCTATAATACGTTCACACGCCTTTACTAAATAACGTAGTGGAACAGACTGTTGTATATTCCGCGGTGTGCCCACTGACCTTTTGTCGTGCATTATCGGTTTGTCTTGAGTGAATTTCGTGTCGCCCCTGGGCTTGGGGTGCTGATGATGATCATCATCACGATGGCGGTGGCTCTCGATTCTCGGTTCGCCGGACACCGCGGCCCGGGGATGGTGCGGACCCCGCTGGAACCCGACGGCGATGCCCAGCAGCATCATTTCGGCGGCCAGTAATAGCGTCGTCGCCGTCCCTTTCATTTTTATCCCTTCGACCTCACCGCCACCCTTGACACAGCGGTCCGGTTTCTACCTCCTCGCCAACGTTGACCCGCGAACTCCTTGTCCTGTATACAGTGTATATTTGATATACGACGGGGGTACTTTTTATATAGTTTTTTTTTTTTTTTCCATATCATTATCCGCTTAACGGAATAATATAATATGTTTTAGCGCGCGCGACAGATGCGCTCAGTCGGCCGTCGACGCGCGAGCCAACGATCTGCAAATTCGATTTGTACCGCACCGCCGTCATTTCACGGCAGACGCGAACGCAGCATGGTGCGATCCTTCTATGCTCGTCGATCGGTCGTGTCTCCAACGGTGGCCGCGACGTTAAATCCAATAATCGGCGGGAGATCTACACTCTGCCGCTCTCGTTCGATTTAGCTAGATTACGTGAAAGAAAGATGGAACTATATTTATCACTTACCTCACTCTCTTTCTCTCTCTCTCTCACTCTATGTATCGCCAAATATCACTCGCTCAGCACGATATTCCTACACTTCCACGTTTTTAAAATACAATATTTGATGTCTTCTTATAATGCAATAATGTGTTATATAAATATAGATACTACGTTTATACAGACGGCTATAAACGGTTTAATATTAAATAAGTAACGTATTATGTAAACAATTTAAAATGCACTTTATAAACCGTTCTTAATTTAAATCTAGAAATAATTTTATAAAAGGGACAATGTGCATAAAAAATCGGAGACAAAACAGCATGGATGATGCCAACAGAAAACCTTGGGTTCGAATATAACAATGTAGAAGCCTAAATGGATTAAGAACAAAATTCGCTGGACCCATGCAAAGCCAATCAAAAATTGTGAAAATACTTAGAAGATGCAGCGCAGCGCAGTGCGAGTGTGATGAAGATTAAATAATGGAGGATTACCTATTGAAATGCTGTAAATTATCAATCGCCTGTAGTCCTATGACCTACTGTAAAAGACTTAACAGATTAAACCAGAACGATATAATAGAGATAGCACAAATTATGACAATTTGGACAATGAAGAATCAAGATACCAAATCAACGAAAAAATTACCGACTGTATATTTTTATACAATATAATTTATTATATTCTTTTCCATATCACCTTACACTCCCAACTAGATGGGATCGGTCACGATAGTCCTACATCTCATTGTGCTGTTAATTAACTCGAAAATAATAATAATAATTTAATGGTGACGTTCGAAAATGTGGTTTAATGAAATAAGATCGATTGTAAAAATATCAAATCGGTTTGAATGTTTGATTTAGGAAGTTAAAACGGATTTTAAAATTTCAGTTTTTCGTTTTCGGATTCTAAATTTTTTTGATTATTTCCGAATTTCGGTTTTCGGATTTAAAACGTTATTATTATTTCTGGGATTTGGTTTTCAGATTTGAAAATGTTTTAAATTATTTTCGGTTTCAAATTTTTTCGGATTATCTGGTTAATCACACTTAATTAATTAATTTTATGTAATTATGAACCTCCCTATATAATTTATTTTTACGGCACTGGCACGACACATTATAACATTTTACCTAACCTAACCTATTGTAGGTAACTTATATGAAAACAATATTGGAGAATCAATTTAAATCCTCTAGTTTAATGAAAACGTATTATTTCTCTTGTAAAAACTGATTTTAAATACTTCTCATATTTAAAACGTACTATTGACATAAAATTTCATCAAAACGCACTAATCCACTATTTATTCCAAAACGCCTTTAAGTTCAAATTACGTCCTATTGTTAAATAACTATATGTTGAAATTTAATATTTCTACATACAATTTATCGATGAATATTCTATTCACAGTAGATTATGGTCATTTGTGAAAAAATATAAAATAAAAATAGTATATGTTTTGAAATGTATTATGGTATAATAGCATCACAATTTCTTCGCAAGTAAATTCAATATAGGCATATGACTATCTAAGATGTAAGAGTAATATAATAAAAATAAGATCATCACATTATTATTGTTACTATATTTATATATTTTACAATTTTTCTTTATCGTGGATAATTTTTTTTTTTTTTGCTATTTCTATGTTCATTCTTCACATAGGTACTTCGAATAAACACAAAATTATTATTATTATAAGTTGTGTACCTATGTAATATTATTATACAAAGTAATTAATTAATTACCTATATATTACATTTTTTTAATAAAAATAATGTCAGTTTTTTTTTAAAAAAAAAAAAGAGTGATATAAAAAATCATC
The DNA here is from genome assembly GCA_013282895.1 of Eriosoma lanigerum. Classification (NCBI taxonomy): domain Eukaryota; kingdom Metazoa; phylum Arthropoda; class Insecta; order Hemiptera; family Aphididae; genus Eriosoma; species Eriosoma lanigerum. The sequence continues at coordinate 1,204,274 of CM023357.1, read as the reverse complement.
TATAATTTTACCTCTGTGTTAGATTAGGTTTTTACTTTTTTACATTAATATTATAGTGAAAAATATCAAATCCTCATGAATAGCTGTAATAAGTACCTATACAATTTTATATAAGTAATTATTATTATGTATCGCGGAGAACGGTACCTACAATATAAATATTCATATTATATTTATATAAATCTCTATATTATATACATTAACGTTTACAATTATTAATAAATACCTATACTTGAGTAGGTATACCTATTATTTTAGGTGGTAGTTATTAGTTATGAATCAAAATCAAATATCTGATTGAACTTTTGGGGGTGTCTAATGAATAAAAAGTTTTTCCATTATGTTTCATGAAAAACATATTTTATAATTAAATTCCTTTAGAACACATTTCACTGAAATATTTTTAAGAACTTGTGTAATATTTAATAATAAACTTGTTTTATATAGATGTGGAAAATAATATTTTAATATTTTTTGATATTTTTAGTGTATAGATGACATTTAATCGTGTAGAGACCTAAAAAATGTATTATACCTATGTATAGAAACATTCCGAAATGCCCATTATTAATCGCTAAAGATATTTATCCTAAGCTATTATTCTCGTATATGTGTGATCGATAATAATGGTTAAAATGGTTTACAATGTACCTAACAAATTTAATCCTGTATAAAATATAAAACATTTTGTGTGTCACAAACATTTTATACATCCACCTACCACTACCGCCAAAATTATAGTTTGTTCACTCCGATCAATATAATATTAGTTTGCTACAATTTATTAAATAATTTTGATTTATTCTATGATGGTTCAGCCCGGTTAAAGTAATTGTTTTATCATTGCAAAGAAACACAATATATTTTTATATAACTAATAGTAAGTATAATATTATTCAATAAATGTTTTTTTTTGGATACATATTTTATTATATTAAAAACAAAATAAAATAAAATTATTTTAACTCATCTAATATATTAAATAGAGTCAAATAAGGTCAAATACAGATTATAATACGTTATACGCGCTTATACTGGGATTACAATAGTTTGATATGTTATCTTTGGACATATTGGCCGGTGATGTACGTACCTATATATTGTGGATTTGGTTATGATATGTTATGTTATACTTGGGTATAGAAAATAATAAAAATATATTATTATTTGTTGTTGATAAGTATCTCGGTTATGTGTAATCAAATACCTACAAAATAATATTGTATACACGTATTTAAGTACGGTTTTGTGTGTAACTCGCATTAAGTGAGATTATATTATAATGATAATATTCTCTCCTAAAAGGGTTGATCCAATAGCAATATGTTCCGGTGAGGTTGGGGACACTCGAAAGGGTTATCGAACAATAGTCGGTTTCAAATGTACACGCTCGTATCATTGTATATTATTTAGTATAAAAGTTGGTATAGACGACAGGTTTTGTACAGCTGACAGATTTTATCCATGACGTGTGTTCTAATAAATGTTTTTATTGAAATATATCGGCACGTTTATTATATTCTATATATTTTGGTGATTTTATTGGAAAACGAAAATACCGTACTCACGATACACATAACCTATGTATATGTATATGGATAAAATTTAAAATAACCATTCAAAGGTCCAAGGATTTTTAATATTATTAGGTACTTAATCATCAGTAATAGGAAAAACGAGATAGAATAGACCGAACTGGTTTGTAACTTCATGTTTATGAGGAGAGATGAATCAAAGGTAGTTGTTTTGGAAATGAATGTAGAAACTAGAAAGTAATAGGGGAAGAAGAAGACTGAAGATGAGGTGGACAGGTGGAATAAAGAATTATACCTGATAACGGTGTGAATGGATAAGAGGTATGAAATGGAGATCTATGGAGGTATATAGAGGATAAAGGTGGCTGATTACGTATTTTCATATAGATGGTAGTGTAAAGCGACATAGAAGAAACCAGAAACATCAATTTCATTTTTCATACCAATATAGAATAGTTTTCAGTGGCTAAAGATAATGTGGGTAAACAATAATAGTTAATAGGGATAAAGTACCTATATGAGTGTTTGATATAGTAATTCATTTTGTTTGAGGATTTGTATCGTTTAAATATAAATTTAAAAAATGAAGATAAAAACTTTTGAAACTTTTATTTGGCTAGTCATATTTAAATTTCAAATATCAAATGTTTTACAAATCTGAAGATATTATCCACAATAAGATTTAATTTATGTAATAACTTCCTATTGTTTACTTACTACTTATTTTCGACTGTTTAATTGTAGTGTATTTAATATATTATACGTACCTGGTCGAATTCGGAAGTAGGTACACGAGCATTGATTGTAAGTGAGTGTTCAGAATACGAAGTAAAATGATAAAGTTTTGATATCAGCGTAACAAATAGCTTGATAAGTTATACAATAATATTAGGAATGTGCCGGATCAATAAAACGCTGACATTTCTAAAGGGGTATTTATTATCGCATGTGTATAAAATATACACTTTTCCGATAGATGGCGCCATAACGTTAGGGTTTGTATCTTCATGCGAAAGTTTTTATAAGTACTTATATTTTTAATGTTCAGAATTCATTATAAAATCATAAAGTCTACTTAAAATTACGTCAGCCCCTAAAATTTGATGTTTATCTTATCGATTGTACATACGTTGTAAGACGTACCTATATTAATTTGTTTGTAACAATATGAAGGTGAATTGCCCACTCAAGGCAAAATTGTGAGGAGGTAAGCGGGGTCACTAGCCTCCCTTAATTTTATCGAGTAGGGGCAAAAGTATATGCGCCTTTGTTAATACATAATTAGTATTATTTCAGTATTAGTATTTATTAGTATTATTATTAACAATTATTACTATTAAGTCAAATAAAATAAAAGTCATTCCCATGAGTTCAGGCTTGTGCTTTGTGTAGTAGTGTAAAAACAAAAAAAAGTAAAGATAAGTGAGGATGTCGATTGTGAACGTTCCTCCTTCGTCCTTTCGGTCTTCGGAGAAATTAGTGGTTTATTATACTTAAGATTTGAATGCAATGATATTGCATTAGAAAATACGATTCTGAGCGAAACTCAATATATTACAATATGCTATACTAATAATCCATTCCAAAATTTTACCACGTGTGTAAATTGCGAATGTAAATATTTAAAATAAATTTCAATTTCCTACGATCAAAACTTATTTAGTTATTAGGAAATAAAATAATAAAACCGTAATTTTGCCGATTTTCAAAAATTTTTACTTTATAAAGTTATAAAAAAAATTGTCAGTCACGATTTTCAAAATTTGTAAAAACATTAAGTCGTATATGTCTAGACCTTGATAAAATTTTCAAACCAATAAATTAAAAATTGCAGGAAATATTAAACATTTTTATAAAAAAAAGCCAAAACTCTATATTTAGTCAGAAAATCAACCATTTATTTCTAAATTTTTTCTTGTAATAAAGTTCACCTAAGTTAATACTCATAAAAATTTTCAACACACTATGATTAAAACTCTAATAGTTATCACAAAATTTAAAAATTTTAAATAACAGAAACCGTAATTTTGCCAATTTTCCGCCATTTTTTGGTAGCTTTTCCTCTCCCAAGGAAAAGCTTTTGAGAATTTCGAAAAATGAGCTAAATAAAGTACCAACAAGATGCAATTTGCTACCGAAAACATACCTACTTATGGTAATCGGACCATTATTTCTACCCGAAAAAGTGTCTTCATGCATAAAAAAAAATATCATAATATTCATTTCTGTTAAAATTATTCAAATTTTAGAAGCTTATAAAATAAAGTTGCAACATACGATTCTGAAAATATTTTGTAAAAAGATTAAGTTGTATATGATTAGACTCTGATAAAATTTTCAAAGCAAAAATACAGGAAATATTAAACATTTTTGGAAAAAAGTTCAAATCTCTATATTTAGTTAGAAAATCAATCAATCGTTTCAAAAATGTTTTCTATAATGTAAAACACTTATGTTGACACTCAAAAAAAGTTTCAAGTCCTTATGATCAATACTCAAATAGTTATCACGAAATTAAAAAAAATAAAATAATGAAGCCGTTATTTTTCCGATTTCGAGAATTTTTATTTAAAAGCCTATAAAAAAAATTGTCAATCACGATTTTCAAAATATTTTGTAAAAAAATTAAGTAGTATATGATTATACTTCGACAAAATTTTCAAAGCTAAAAATCAAAAATTGCCGGAAATATTAAGCATTTTTGAAAAAAAGTACAAAGTTCCATACTGGGCCGAATAATTAACCAATACGTTCAAAAATTGTATATGTATATTACCTATGTTAATACTCAAAAAAAATTTCAAGTCTCTAAGATGAAAACTCAATTAGTTATCACGAAATTAAAAAATTTAAAATAACAGAAATTGTAATTTTGCCGATTTTCCACAATTTTTTTGGAGTTTTTCGACTCCCAAGGAAAAACTTTTGAGAAATTCTAAAAACGAGCTAAATAAAGTACCAACTAGACACGATTTACATACCCTACTTGTGGTTATTTTTGTAAAAACAATACATTTATCGCTTCGCTCAGAATCTAATATTAGGTATATGTAAAAGAAAAATGTATTTTACCCCTTCCCCCATTTACAATTTTGGTGAGTACATTATTTTGGCCCCCCCCCCTATTTTTTTAGCCAATTACGCCACTGTGCCCACTTATGTCCTCTATCGACTGGTGATATCACCAAATTATATTTTTATAAAATATATCACAAAATATGATTTTGTTTTTATTTTCATGGCCCTTTTATTAATTATTTATAGAAAATAAATGTAAAATGCCTTCTGACTGTAATTGTTTAGTTAACAAACGGAATTTGGTAATTTATATTTCATGTGGTAAACAAAGAAGACGATTAACTGAATATATTTTTATCATATATCCATACATATCTTTCATATGATTCAGTCTCTTATCACTATAGTAATAGTATATAATTGTTATATCTACCTAATTATTTACGAAATATGAATACTTTTCCAATATTCAAATATAATTTTCATATCTAATATTTTCACCGAAATCTCTAATATTATTTGATAGAATTCTATTGATTTTCAATGGTAAGGAAAATTATGATTTTATTTTTAAACGACCAAAGAACTTTTTTCGTGGAAATTTATAGTTATTGGGGGTTTTTTTTTTAACTTGGTGAATATTAATTTATTTAATCAACGTTTATATTTTTTATGTTTCTGAGATAGAGATTGAGTTGTTTGGAATATTATTGATAATGAACAATAAAATCGATATTTTAATTTGACATTGTTATTTGTAAATTTGTTGATAAAGAATAATAGTTAGGTAGGTAACTTCAATTTTTAAAATTCTTCCTAATAAAATTATAGGTTGAAAAAAGATAATACTGCTTTGATTTTAAATATGTTTAGGTATATATTTAATACAGTAAATTATAGAAAAAAAAAAATTGGTAGATTATTTCTCCTACTTCGGAGAAATATTGAAATTCTTGAATCATTTCTCAAATAATATGATCAAGATATTCTACACCAGCCCCAATTTTTTTTTAAAAAAAATATCATATTACTTATTTCTATTTTCTTATATTGTAGGTACATTAAAATTATTTTAAAAAATGTGGTGGGCTGATGTATACCCTTATTCCTTATTAATTTAAATGTAATTAATTATCTAGAATTTTTTTGTAAAATATGATAAAGTAATAAATATTATTTTTGTTATCATAGATTAAAAATATTTTTCTACTTAAAAAATTTAAAAATATAAAATAATGGTTTATTCTTTGTTAAATGGGTACTTAATTAATTCCTAATAACTGAATACATTTGTGTATAAATTTATTTGCAAGTACACGTGCTATAATTAAATCCGTATTTAGGATTACACAATTAGAGTTGGGGTTTATTAAAAAATCTTTACAAATTATCGTGTATTCATAATGTATTATTTACGAAAATATGTTATGGTAAAATATTGAACCAGCTGTTACATTAATGATCTAAAATGATAAAAGTATTATTTAACCATTTATTTTTAATAACGAAAGATGAAAGTCAAATCTGAACAAAATAAAAATATGGTAACTTATTAAATAAATAATTTAATCTCATATATATATACCAACCTATGCATTCACATATAAATATAAATGACATATTATTATTATTTTTTAAAACTACATTTCGTTTTCTATATTATCTTGTACCGAATAGTCTTTTCAACGCTCTTCAATTCAGTTTTGACATTTTTTTGCCTCGTTTCTTCTCTTTATTTAGTCGACCTCTCGTGCCTTTTCTTCATCTTCTATATACTTTGAAATACGTTTTTCTATTACGTTCATCAATTTCCTTTTACTTTTTCTTTTTCTTTAAACTCCTTTTGTGAACACAATACCAGGTACGCCTCTTGTACTTGTGTGTACGAAGACACGAGACACTCAATACGTTTCCAACTGTCTATATTTTTCTTATTTTATTTACAACTGAAGTCGATCCTATCCTTTTTTCCCTCCATCCAATCTCGTTACGTTTCCCATTTATTTTTCTCTACGATAATAATAATATGTAATACTCGATATATTTTTATATTATTTATGATGAAACATAAACAGTAAACACACATATTATACTGCACATATAGACTGTTTTATAATAAAATAGTGATTGTACATATGAATAATATATATATGTGTGTGTGTGTGTGAGTATGTGTGTGTGTGTGTGTGTGTGTGTATGTGTGTGTGTGTGTGTACCTATACAGCTACACGTACATTTGATATTTCTGTTAACATAATTGGTTTTGCGATCAATAAATAAATTTAAATAAATTTTGACATTATAAAAATAGTATCTTTAAACAAATTGAAACAGTGGAATTAATGTTTTTTAAAAATACAAAACTTAAAAAAATATAGTTTTATCAAAACTTGATTATTTTGTATTAAATTATGTCAATCTATTAAGTTTTTAATTTTAATATTTTATTATTTATTAATGTTAATATTTGTGAATAATATATATTTATGTATAGGTGCCTATGCTTTTTTTATGTTGTACATTAAATGTATACAATGTTTAAAACAAATAATAATAAAATCATGTTTTTATCATTTTGCGAAAATTAATTTGAATGTAATTTTCTCAATTATTAATACTATTGTTATTATTATTATTTTATATAATCTAATTTTTACTTTCTCCTCTAGACATTTTAAAACATGCAAATTAGATCTTGAAAATTCATCTTCAACTTATTTCCAATTTTTTAATGTATAGTTTTTATATGTAAAGTTATACCATGACATAACTGCAGCTCTTTACAATTTCATAGAAATCATTTTGTACCTTTACTGATATTTCAATTGGTCACAAATTCAACATTTTATTGCTGCAGATCTTCAAATGGTTAATGTATGAGATGTAGTGAAAAAAAAACTTTTCTAAGCTGTCAAATTCTCTATTTTCCCTTGTGTTCATGGTTCTTCGGTACCCTTAGGGGTTGAAGTATTCTTCCCGGCCAGATCGAAACAACTTTTGAACACATTTTGTTCGGCCTTTCGTATAACTTCTTCGTATAAAATTAAATGAAAACAGGATTTAGTTTATATATAATATATTGTGGATGATGGAATATATTCCATTTTTATTTTGTTTTTTTTTTTTTGGTATTTTATTTCTTTTAGTTTCCGAATTCTTTAACTTTACATTCTTGTTATTAACATAAATAAATTGCCTAAAAATAATTTTAAATCTAATAACTTAAAATTAAAAATAATTAAAAATAAATTCTTGAAAATATCGATGACGCGCGACGTGTAAATTGAATTTCGTAATAATTACTATATATACCTACTAATAGGTATGTTTTGTTATATACAATTTTATAATAAGGTTAATAATAGTTTGAGTTTAGTTTAAGCATAAATATCTAATCAATTTTTCTATTAGATTTTAAATTAAAATAAGTATATTTTATATTTTATAAGTTTAAGTTATAGACTTATAGTTATTAATTTATTATTATAATTTACTATATTTGTGATTTATTTAAACATTTATATTTGGATAAATAATTTTCATGAAATTTATAAAGGTAATTCCTTGTTTAAATATTAATTTCATTTGAATTATTAAGCCTCGTCTTGTCGCAATGTCACATAAATATAATAAGTACCTATATTACAAAATTATATTGTCGTCGGTTTTCGTTTTAAATGCGCGTTATAAGTACTGTGCATTTTGTAGTAAACTTTGACGAATATGAAGCAAAGTTCTTCTTGGAAATTAGCTCAATTATGAAATAAACCACTTTGGTTCTCAAACTTTTATCATTTCCGTAAATTGTTCAATACACTTACAAAACTTAAGTAACGTTGTCGCACGAATACCAAACGTAAATTTTTACAAAGAGTTGTAATTATGTCTGAATTGAAATTATACAAGTACATAGTTTTATTTGGAAAGATATTATAATATTTTCAGAGATAAAGTTTTATCGTGGGCCATTAAACCCATGTAATATAAAGTGTAAATACATTTATTTTGTCAATACATACATCTTAAATATCTTTTTCCTCCGTGATTATTTCACAATGATTGTCATTTAAATATTGACAGTTTTATTGTACTCACGTCGAATTTTGCTGTTATAATTAATTGAATTAATTTTAGAAAAGTCGTTTATTGTATGTGCATAATATATTATTTTACAAGCTTTATTTTAAGTCATAAAATATATATGTTGAAACATAGTTTTTGTATGATCTGCAAAATCATATTTCAGTTGCAACATAATATAATAAAAGTGATATTTACTTCACTGTTTCTATGATGCAAATATAAGTAGAATAATTGCAATTTGGTACATCGCATAATTTAAACCGTTTAAATCAAATTTATGTCGGTAAGAAAAATTAGTAAGTACTTAATATACATTTTTCATAATTATTTATAAAAAATTAAATAATATAAAAATTTCTAAAGAGGTAGGAATATAAATAACGCTAAAGTACATTTAATTTTAACCTGTTATATTTTAGATTCTGAGCGAAGCGAAGAATGTATTGGTTTTACAAAGATGTTTTTATTTTTTATTTTTTATTTTTTTTTTTTTATGTATGAAGACATTTCTACAAGTATAAATAATGGTCCGATTACCATTAGTAAGGTATGTTTTTGGTAGCAAAATTGTACTTGTAAATGGTACTTTATTTAGCTCATTTTGAATTTCTCAAAAGTTTTTCCTTGGGCGGAGAAAAACTACCAAAAAATGGCGGAAAATCGGCAAAATTACGGTTTCTGAAATTTAAAATTTTTTAATTTCGTGGTAACTGAGTTATAATCATAGTATGTTGAAAATTTTTTTGAGTATTTACTTAGATGAATTTCATTATAAGAAAAAATTTAGAAACGAATGGTTGATATTCTGACTAAGTATAAACTTTTGGTTTTTTTTCCAAAAATGTTTAATATTTCCTGCAGTTTTTGGTTAATTGTTTTGAAAATTTTATCGAAGTCTAGACATATACTACTTAATCTTTTTACAAAATATTTTGATAATCGTGACTGACAATTTTTTTTCATAAGCTTTTAAAGTAAAAGTTCTTGAAAATCAGCAAAATTACGGTTTCATTATTTTATTTCTTGATAACTAATTAAGTGTAGATTGTAGGAACTTGAAATTTGTTTTAAATTTTTACATTCGTAATTTACACACGTTGTAAAATTTGGGAATTTATTATCAGTATAGCATATTGTAATAAATTGAGTTTCGCTCAGAATCGTATTTTCTTATGCAATATAATTGCATTCAAAATTAAGTATAATAAACCACTAATTTATCCGAGAACCGAAGGGATGAAGAAGGAACGTTCACAATCGACCTTCCCACTTTTTATTAAATAGATATATCGTCAAAATCGTAAATTATATCACCTAGAAAAAGTATGCCTACGTAATACGTATATAATATGTAAAATACTACTCTAATATTTAAATGTGCCTACCTATTTTTTTATTATATTTTACATGAAATGGGTTTGTCGCTTATTCAGATAATGATTGAAAATCAGTTTTTTATAATATATTTTAATCTATATCTACATAGATATCTATACGTATAAACAAAATAACTTGACGCAAAAAAATGTATACGCGTGTATATTACTCAAAGTGCATTATTAATAATAATCGAATTTACTTTTAGCTGTTGTTCGTGTAATATTTTATAGACATAATACAAATATAATTGTGTATTATTAATTCAATCAAATTTATGCTAACGCATTAATTTCGTTAAATTATTGATTTATTTCGACAGAGGTAAAATACATAATAAAAATATATAACAAAACAACAACACGGAAATGTCAGAAAGTCGATAATTTATTATTGACAAAGACACGGCGGGAAAGCTTATCGAACTCAACGCGTGCAAATATAATATAATTTGTTTTATAATATATTTTTTCCTGTCGTGGATATTATTATTTTAGATTGAAAAAAATGACTTTAAAATAAATTGCTTTATCGTTTCGCTTTTCATAACACCAATCAATTTCACATCATAATAATATATTTTATTGTAAATAAAGATAATCGATTCTTAAAGATATATTAATAGAATCGACGTAACGATAAAGATAATTAGATATTTATACAGTTAAAAAATGTATTATAAAATTATAGATTAATAAAAGAATTATTAATAATGTTTACTATCACCTTTATTTGATTAAATGTATATTGCATTTAATAATATAAACACAATACGTAAAATATTAAAACTTATATTTTCTTTTGAAATCCTCAGAGTCCAAACCTCAGATTTTATGAGTTGACAAACAATAGTTATATAAAGTAATTAATACATATATTACCTGAGAATATTTTTTAAAACGTTTAAAAATTATAAATTAAATATTAACTTTTTCGCGAGGTTCTTACATTTTGTAATTAAGAATAATTTTGCACGTCTTTATTCGTGAAAACTTCTACCTGGTCAGAATGTAATTTTATTAACGTGAAAATTTCACACATTTTCAATACAGTACTGTACCTACAATTTATTTACGAGAAAATACGGTTTCGTTTAGAAACTTTTATAAATGTGATGATTCATCATCGTTTTTACATACAAAAAGTAACCTACGTAGCAACTCAGAAAATGTATAATATCAAGTGGCTTATCTGACGTGCGAAGTACCCTTAACGCGCGTCAATAGTATGATGTCCAACACTTCATTGTATAAATTAAATTTCCGTCATTTTCAATTAGCTCGTTCGAATGGAAAATGTACAATAATTGATGATATATTTAAATACTATATCGTCAAATCTACAGATTAGAAAAAAGTTCTTTGAATCGTAAAATAAAGTAAAAATATGGTTTATATTTTTTTACTATGTACCTTAGGTACATAAAAAGTTCTAAAATATTCCGCTAGTTATGATTTTATGAGTCGAAATAAAGATTTCAGAAATTTCTTGGGAAAAAAATAATAGTGTTTTCTTAGAAAAATAAGAAATTTAAAAATAATGAGTTGCTTAAAAATAATTTCTTACAGAAAACTGAAATTCAATTAAAACAACAAAAAATGTTAAAATCGATAATTCATCACTAAATTGTAACTCAGCTTGGCCCCCGGGGATATATTATATAATTCAATTAGTTTTGTAATTAATTTTCAAATTTTACTTTGTAAAATTGTTACTATTTAATTTTAAATATTTACAGTGTACCTACACTAATGAAGTTCACTGCTCTCATAATATGTCATACTTAATTAACTTTGCTAGAAAAATAAACTGGCTTTTAACGTTTATTTTCATGTTGATATTATTTTCTATATTTTTGTAGCGCAATATTTAGAACGGTTATTTTGTCCTTTTTAATGTGATTCATATCTCTAGGTGACAAATATAATTACACATAATATACTAAAATAATTTAACACGTCATACGTTAATTAATTTATATGTAATGTACTATAATTTTTTATAGGTAATCTACTTGATGAATTTGTTTGTTTATATTATGATCGCACGTGTTCTTTCAAGAATTAATTTATTCAATATTCTAAACTATAATAATATAAATGAATAATGATCATATTCCTTTTGCGCGTATCCTCATGACGTGTTTCTACGTCATTATAGTTGATAGTACATGGTGTAATATAAAGATTTGACCATTGTTACATTAATATTATATTAGAAAATGATGATCTGTATAACTAACCATCTACTTTGAATTAGAGAATTAGAGTCTTTATCAAAACATTCTACCATGAACCACTCACTTAATATTATAAAACGTTTTAAAAACAATTTGAAATGTGTACAATATATTATAATGTTAAAAACGATTTTGACATAAATCTATAATTGTTCGTAGCTCTTGTTAGGCCATGATGAAACAAAAAATAAAATGAAAACAGAAAATTGCTTTACGTCGATAATATCTGATTGAATTTTTTTTTTTCAGAATATACATGACTGCAGCTGTGATATTATGAATAAGTATAGGATTACGGTAGACAAATAAATATAAAAAATTCATAAATGAATAAAAAATGATGACCGTGTAACGTAAGCTAATTATGTATCGTTATTACATAAATTGCCAATTAGTATGCTTTTAATGTGTTCGACGCCATATTATGTTTATACATTTTAACGTTTACAAGTCGTTGGATACACGACGACGTGTCAAAATGTCAAAGAAATTCGATCAAAACGTCTTCCTGGGTATTTCACCTCTCAGTCGTCGTCAAAAGTATCACCAGAATCGTTGTCCTTTTAAAGACATCTTAAGAAAAAAAATCAATGAAACCATCTGATAAAACAAATTATCCGAAACGTACGAAACTATATAATATATATGATATACAAAATCATTCGAGGTTGATCAATACACGTGTCGAAATCGACAATATAAGTATAAATTGAATAACATTATTTAACTTTAAATTAACCACCCCAAAAAGTACAAAATAACAAAAAATATATTAGAGAAATTTTATTTAAACAAAAACATTAATAAACTTTAATCTTTAAATCTTCAGACACTGTAATATTAGTCAATTAATTTAAATAGGTAACATGGGTGGACTAACTTTGACAGCAGTTTGTGATCCAATTTAAACAACTTTGAATTATTCGAAAATATCAATAAACGTATTTTAATATTTTCGTATTAAAATGAATTAATATGATATTAGGTAATTATTTTAAATACAAATTACATCTAAAAATAATATATTATAGTTAAAAAAAACAATTAACGTTTTACAACCATTTCCTTATTTTTTAAAATTGAAAATGTAAAAAAAAATAACATCGATATAGCAGTTTTTTATCAGGTTTATAATTAAATATTAAATCGACTGATAACTCCAAAAACGTTATCAACGTAGTAGTGTAGTACAATTACATTTAACCGTATTTGTACAATTATTACCGTATAGTAATATAATAATTGAGATAAGTATGTGGTCTAATTCAAGTAACCGTCCAAGTTTGGCGACTCTCCCTATTATGTATTTCAAGTTACAAAATAGTAATAATAATTAACATGACTCGATGACTCCATAAAATTATATTATACTGTATAGAATATATTAAGTACTTACAAATAATAGGTAATAGGTACCGCATAATATAATTTATATTAACCCTAAATTTTAGGGGAAAGTTCGATTATTAAATGATTATATAATATACATAATAAACACTACTGTATAATAATCATATTATAGTTACTTAAAATACGCCGAAATGTAAAATACTAAAATACTATAATTATAAAATTTTCAATTAATATTATTCGGTTTAAATAATTAATAATTTTAAGGTCGATATAAAACATTTGCTACTTTTTACGCTTATATGATTTATAATTAAATATTTTTAAAAGATATACCTAACCTATATGATACATTTATAAAAAAAATATGATATTTATTATTCTTTACTGTATACCTTCTTACATAATTGAATGTTATTGGAACTAGGAGACAAGATTTTTCCTACATTATGGATACCTAGGATATTAAATTCGTTGCTGTCGTTCAAAATTCGTTAATAGGTACCAATTAGAGTTTGTTCAGAAACTAGTCGAGTAAATCAAAGTTTCTGTAATGTACTCGTATATACATTTTCACGTAATGTATATTTTACAATATTTAAACTATTCGATTTTGGTTTGTAAAGAATTATGAAAAATATAAATTATCATAGATAACTTATTTTATATTGTAATATTATAGAGATTAAACTAATTTAATTTAAAACTTACATTATTTTATTATTATCATACAAATATACCAAATAAGTAATATTATTATTCATAAAAAAAAATCTTCAGGTTCATAATAAATTAAAAACTTCAATATAATTTCAATATCTAGTCACATAAATAAATTACCTATGTATAGTATTATCTATTTTTATATCAGTATTTATTGCTAGAAAATGCAATTTATGATAAAACACAATATATGAATGCATCACGCATGTAGGTAAGGTTAGGTAAGATATAACTATTACTTAATATAAAAAATATCATAATATAACCATTGGTCATTGACCATGTACAAAAAATTGTAAAATATCTGAATTATACATATTTCATATAGAGTATAAGATAATTCTCCAAAAGTTTGATAAATGAAAATAAATGGATTTATTATAGATTTGGTTTGAGTAATTTAACATGAAAGCCATCATTATTAATCTTTTAATAATCATGCATCGAAAATATCAATACACGCAATATTTGGTTAATATATTAATATTAAATTAATATTGAATTGCCAATAATTGGTATAAATTGGTATGATTTTACATAATTTTATTTCACCTCATTCGTCATCCGACCATCCTTGTAATTATTACTTTTAGTTTATTGAGCTATAATATGATAATAATATAACAAATTATTAAGCTATAATATTATGACATATTTCAGAGGTATTCACAGCTTTTTCACATATGGGGAATACAAATCTTAATATTCCCCTCATACATTTTTCGGTTCATTTCGAGTTTTAAACAAAACGAGTAAAATTTAAATTAAATTGATGATTATTATTTTTTATTCAAAGCGGACTTCTAATTAAAGTTTGTATGTACGTCATAATTACTTTATTTACCTCTTATATATCTCTTACTGAAAATTCACATTTTGTTCCAGTCAACAAATTAATAAATTGTTTAACGCATAGAATATATAATTGTGTACGATTTAGCTAGGATATACATAATATTATATAGTAGATTTCATGATGTCAGGCCACTGCCTGACCTAATGTCAAGGTGAAGATGAAAATTATATTATAATTTCAAGTTATTTTAATGTAATTTTTATTAAAAATAAAAGCTTTAATATCTACCTAGGAAATTGGTAGGTGCAATGTTTTATATTTATGATAAAGTAATAATATCACAACACCTACAATAAAATTAATATATTAATTTATAAATAAATACCTAATAGAATTTTTTTTTATGCTAATGATTTTGAAAATATTCGTCCTGTTCTAATAAAATTGTCTATAGTTTTGTTTATGTGTACCAAAATGTATGTGAAATGTATGTATACAAAATGTATGTATGTGTAGTATTTCTATAATTTTTAAGTAATATATTACATATTAAAGTGATTTATCACCTTCTGCAGTATTATAGCTAGGTATTACATAATGTTACATATTGTTTAATACACTTATAATATAATAATTATACTTATTAGTATATTCTATAAATAATATCTTCCTATAATATATACTTATACAAAAAAGATAAAAGTATAAAATTATTTTAGTTTTATTTTTTTGTTGGACGCTGCAAGCAATGGGTATACTTGAATTTCCTTTGAACATTTTTTTCACATGGGTTTTTTATATTGTAATTTTATTATACAGATATAAATCTTAATTTAGAATTTTGTTCATAAAATAATAGCATAGCTGTAGATAACATAATTAGTTTCAAGAATTTTTTTTATTTTGTGCAAAAATTTGAGGAAGGTCAGTAAAACTTAAGACACACCCGTTTACTTGTATTTTTATTTTGTAATTTATTGAGAAGAGTATTACATTTTATTTTATGAATGCAATTTAATAATACTCACAAAATATATGCATAACGGTTAACTATTACAATATAACATTATATATATTATACCTATGTAACAAAAATATCTGTCATTTAATATGTGATTTTATTTTATCGTAAAAGCAAAAATTATTTGATCAATATATGAGTAAATAGTAAGTATATATAACTCAAATTTTGAACTATAATAATGTTTATCAGATTTCCGGAAAATAACACAGCAAACAGAGGGAAAATTTATATTTCTTTATAAAAGCAACGAATAAAAATATAAAATATATTTATAGTATAAAACCGTAGAAAATGCTTTAAAGATCTCAAAAAGCTGACTCCACAAAGTATTGAAATGTAATAAAATTCGTCAAATTATGCTTAAAAAGAAAATACGTAGTTTAAAAATTAAGCGAATAGGTATAATAACTAAAAATCAAAAATATGTAGAAATTGTCAAATGCTTCACTCATGTTATATAGTACACGTCATTAAATGAAATATCAAAGGGGAAAATATTACAAAATTGATTAGGTATCCTCATAAGATGTATTTTGATAAAAGATTCGAATTGCAGTTTATTACAATATGGAAATAAAAATTGTATTCACTCTTCAATTTTTTTGATTCATTTATGTAATAAGAAATATAGATAATGAATGTAGGAATGAAAAATATTAATAAATTTTTGTAATTTTGCTGATAATATAGATTTATAGATTAGATATTTATTGGGATAAAAAAAATGGAAGCAGATGTTTTTGTAGATAATAAAGAAGAGTCGCGATGAAAATATAATATAACGACAAAATATATACCTAACGATTGAATCGAATTTTCCGTGTGTCCTTTGTACAAAACTTTAAAATAATATAACGAGAAATATTATGTAAGAAATAATATAATAAAAAAGTCGGACGGACGTTTCAATTTGATCGCGGTACTTATACAGGTACCTAACCTATCTATATATAACAAGAAAAACAACATAATTATTGCGAAGAGAGAGAAAAAAATAAATCACAGACTTCGAAAAAGTTTTTTTTTTCTCTCCTTTCCGCTCATCATATACATATTATATATAAGTGCCTATACTATACAACCGCCACAACTTACAATAACGATCACGTTGCCCAGGGGTAAAAATAAGTCATAAATGTAGTTCGGCGAAAAGACGTCGGCGTCGACGACGAAAACGACGACGGAGAGAAAAACGCGAAATACGGAAAAGAAAATGGGTATATATATATATATATATATGAGAACAGTATGAAAAAAAGAACGAGAGAAATACAATTTCGTCTTTAAAATATACGATAATATAAATATATAGGTGCGGTGCAACAGCAGGAGCCGGCGTACTTTCTGTCAACGGCGTCCACCATTATTATTATTATTATTATTATTATTGCAAGCTCGGAGCGAAAAGAAAATATACTGGCACTGACGGTGCAGGGACGTGATGGGCGTTACCGGACGGGTATATATCGTGATGGGTTACCCGGGGCAACCGCTGCGCTATGTATGTATAAGCGCGCGCGTCGTGATGCCCTACCGCACCCCTAGTTCTGGTATACTATATATATATATCATTATTATTATTATTATTATGGTATATACCGCTACCGCACCACCGACCCGACCGCGGGGTAGATGGGTATTGATTTGAAAAGGTAGATGTGCGACCATAATATTGAGTCGGGTCCCCGCGCGAGCTGAAAAACCGGGGGACCGGTGCCGATAACGACGGCGACGACGACGACGGCGAACGCGCGCGCGTGTGTGTGTGACGATGAGATACGAATTTGCAAACATGAATAATACATTTTGGACGGCGTGATGCGTGTGTCCGGAGGGATAGCGAATGCGCGTTACTTGTACACACACATAATATTATTGTGTCGGCATGTCGCATGTATACAGGGTGATTGTAATTTCGCGTCACAATAATGGTGGAAATTCTACACGTTCTCAATGTTAATATATCTCCATTATATTCGCAGATAATACAAACATTTCGATCACACTGTATAATGTATCGTATAAAGGAGACACCGAGGACAAACACACACACACACACACACACACACACACACACACACACACACA